>JAWDEX010197555.1:0-11935 GCA_035221805.1 Trichilia hirta
TTCCCTACACTTAATCAACTCCCCGAACTTGGAATCTAAATTTTTTAGGTGATCCATCCCACCATTATTTGGATAGAGAGCGACTCCATTTTTAAAATTTTTCTTTACATCAAATTTTGGACGATGTCAATACTATTTTTTGGGGGAGTTTTATCAATTTAGATATAAAATTATAAAATTTAATTAGAATATATTGATTATAGATTAGAATTAGCTGATTAAAATTTATAACATGTTCGGGTGTATATTAACATTACGCATAATTATTGTTCATCTGAATGTAGGCTAATTAGAGAATTGATTTCAATTGTTGAATTTAAGTTAGAATTGATTGATACGTCGATATTGTGCAAGGTCATAGGGTTTCATTATTAGAAATCAAATAAATGATCAAATATTTCGTGGTTTAGGATTTTGATCTAATAAAACCAAAAAGTTAGATAATATGTTTGTTTTAAATAGACAAAAACGTTGATAAGTATGAGAAATAGAGTTGCGAATAAGGTTTTAAAGAGTTTAGACGAGTAAAGATTTAGAATTCAAATAATACGCATTTAAATAAAAATATTCTAATATTACGTATATAAGAGAATAAGTTGTTAATTATATGATTTATAATGTGTTTATAGGTTTCAATATTACGAGTGCTAATCAAATTAATTAGCAGAATAGTAAAGAAGGTTTTACCCTTTCTCAAACAATGAGTAGATTATATTTTCTAAAATATTTTCTTTACTTTGAAGTATTTGTAAAAAACTTACTATTTTGCAAATTAGGATACAAATTATTGTGATTGTTTTAGAATAAATACTTTATGGCCTATAAATTTTATTTATTGATGTATATATATGGCAGGAGGTTAAGTTTGTATTGATATTTTATAATTGTGAAATGAATCGTATTACCTTATTTAAAATTAATTATGATTTGATTTTCATGTAATACATGACATGTCCAGTGGGACAGTTAATAAGGCCTAAGGGATGGTTATATGTAATTACTGCAGTTACATGAAGATAGCCCAAAAAAGGACCTATTGAGAGGACATTGAAGTGAGTGAACCATAGGCTAGGCAATAATAAGGGTGATGATCTTATGTATGCTCACCTGTGAAATATATTGAGGATAGTTGCGATATCATCGAGTGACTACTTGGACCAATATTAGTAGGGATGGACATGGTTTTATAAAATAAAATGTTTTATTATATTTAATTAAAAATAATTAAATTCTACATTAAAATTTTTAATTTAATGAGAAAAACTCTTTAATGGTCTTAGAGGTTACCCAAGGGTAACACTAATGAAAGACAGGTTTGTCCAAAAATTTGTTTTAGATAAATTGACATAGGCCCAGAAATATTTATAAATACTACTTTATATGTGTCATGAAATTGTGTAACCATTTTTTGGGAATTAAAAGGAAATGATTTCAATAATGCTTTTAGAACATTGTGAACATATTTAAGTAAGATTTTTATTATTCTCATGTATTCTAAAATTTTACTAAATTACGCTTTTCTTTTGTTAGTCTACTCATTGAGGATACTTCAGTATACTCACCTCCTTCACTTTATCCTTCTAGTTTGAAAGCAATAAAGAGAGTTTTTGATGAAGAAAAGGAGTAACAAAATAATGTCTTGAGTAAAAAGATAAACTCGGCTCATTTCTTTTGTAGGATCTATTGGATATCATATTTTATTTTGAATAATGTAGTTTTTGTTTTACAAATATTATATTATATTTATTTATTTATTTACTTTATGAGATGTTTAGTAAATATGAAATATTTTTATTGTTTAAATTTTTAATTAAAACTTATTTTGAAGGTTTTATGAATTGAAATACGATGATATGCAGAGTCTTGTGGACTTTTATATTATAATTTTAACTTACAAGATCATAATATGAGGGTACGTGGTGATTGTTACGTGTAGGATACGATTTAGGGCGTGATAATTACTAAAAATTTATCTAAAATAATGAGTAAATATTCTCAAAAATTTATAATATATTATATTCATGTCTAATATATATAGTAACTAATTATTACTAAGTTATTATTTATCAAACTAGCTAAAACAAACCAACCTTGACCCCTGATCAAATTTTTGTTTATTTATTTTTTTATCTTATAAAATTTTAAATAATTTCTGTCAAAATCCTTTTAAAATTTAAGAAAGAGTAACATTGTTTATTTAGTTATGAAATTATGGCACTATTCAAAAGGGTGTTGATAATGCCAACCCTTCATCAATCCATGGTTAGAATTTGGGTTCACAAACATATACAAAACACCTAATTTTTAAAAGAGAAAAGAACATTTAAACTCCTAAAATTTTATTAAAAATACTATTAATTTTATTAAATTAAAAAATACTCATATTCAATTTTTTTTAAATATAACTAATTAAATTATTATTATTATTATTATTATTTGTAATTGTTTGATAATAGTGTTTGTTTTTATGGGAAAATACTAAATAAATTTTAAAATAAAAAATATTAATAAATGTGGGTAAAAAAGATATTTTCTGATTTTTCAATACGAAAGTAAATTATTTTTTAATTAAATTTTTGAATATATATATATAAGAAACCATCATAATGTTGTCTAACTTCTCGGTGTGCACCCATTAGACTTTAATTCAACAAAAGGTTTGGCCTTAAATGGTATGACATTCATACAATAAATAGATGCCGATGCCATGTCCTTTAACATCATTTGACATTAAAATTAACATTCATAGCATTATTAAATTCTTCAACAAGTAACACTAATAATTATTGCTTGCATTCATTCACTTAGTGTATCACACATATTTTTTTGTTTTTAGTTTAATTAAAATAAAAATTTTAATTTCTCTAAAAGAATATAAAAAATAAAATTTTTAACTTTTAATTTTATTTTGACTTACAATTTTATTAGTAGCTAAACTTATAATCTAATATTTGAAAAATTTTATTCATTTTGTGCCAATTTTTTAATAAGAATAGTTGGTATCTAAATAGTGTGCAAACTCAAACTATAATAATATTATCACTCAAGCTTTATCTGAATTTACTTATAATTTATTATTTTTTATTTTTTAAAAAAAATTATAATTTTCATAAAAATTATTTAATTTGATTTTTAACTTTTTATATATTTACGATACTTTTACTTAATTATCCTTAAATTTTCTTAAAATTTTATAAATTTAATAAAAATATAATTAAAATAATTTATTATAAAATTTAATAATGTTAAGTGTGTTTTAAAAGGTCAAAATTTTTTTTTTATTTTTAATTTTTGACTTTTTTTAAAATAAAAATTATTTTTTAAAAATTAAATTAAATAAATTTTAATTTGACATTTAATTTATAAGAGAAAGGAATATTTTTTTAAATGAATTCAAATAAGGTCTCAATCTATCCTTGCGTATTGTGTATTGGCTTCGCCTTTCTTAGAAATAGTAGAGATATTTACCTCTAAATTAAAATGAAAAATGTCATTATCAAAAATTAAAAGAAAAATTGGGTCTAGTTTCTAAATTCACAAACTCTACGAGCCTAAATCAAAATACTAGGAAATCTGTCAACGAACTTGGCGACTGCTGCCAATTTCCAAATACTAAAATCTTGGGCGATGCAAACATAGTGAATTAGCTCGATTCTCCAACCAACTTTTCCTCGTCTTCTCCGCCTCCTCTGTTTCTCCTCTCCTCTCTATTCCTCTTCACATTACTTCCCTTCTACATTATTAACAGCTCAAATCGTAATTCCCCTCTTCGCAAAATGGCTTCTTTTCCTCCAGTTCTCTCCAAAACTCCAATTTCAAACACCCACATTTCATTTTCATCTTCTGTTTCCACCCCTATTCAATGGAGATCATTTTCTTCATTTTCAAAATCAAAATCTTCTCCTTCTCGACGGAGAATCTTCACAGTTCAATCCAAAATCCGTGAGATCTTCATGCCGGCTCTCAGCTCCACCATGACTGAGGGAAAGATCGTCTCTTGGATCAAGTCTGAGGGAGACGTTCTTTCAAAGGGTGAAAGCGTTGTTGTTGTTGAGTCTGACAAGGCTGATATGGATGTAGAGACATTCTACGACGGAATTCTCGCGGCAATTGTCGTTCCTGAAGGAGAGAGTGCTCCTGTTGGGGCGCCGATTGGGATTCTTGCTGAGACTGAGGAGGAAATTGCGGAAGCGAAGGCGAAAGCCGCGGCCACAGGTGCCACTTCTGCTCCTCCACAAGCTGTTGCTCCCTCTCCTCCTCCTTCTCCTCCCACTCCTGCCCCCGCTATTTCCCAACCCGAGCCCAAGAAGGCGGCGGAATCTGCTCCAAGTGGACCCAGGAAGATTGTAGCCACGCCCTACGCCAAGAAATTAGCTAAGCAGCACAGAGTGGACATTAATTCAGTGGTGGGTACTGGGCCATTTGGTAGAATTACACCGGATGATGTGGAGAAGGCTGCTGGAATTGCTTCTTCAAAAAATGTGGGTCCATCTGTAGCGCCTCCGACTACGGCTGCGACTGCTACTGCTTCGCCGAAATCTCCGGCAGCAGCAGCCCCACCTCTACTTCCGGGTTCTACTGTGGTGCCTTTTACGACAATGCAGGCTGCCGTTTCAAAGAATATGGTCGAGAGTCTCTTGGTGCCGACCTTTCGTGTTGGATATCCGATAATCACTGATGCTCTCGACGTGCTTTATGAGAAGGTACAGTGAATGTGTATGTGTTTATTTATCAATTAATTTGTTTATCCGTTGTATCTGGTCATAATTTGTCAATGATTTGGCATTTGGTTTTTGTAGGTGAAGCCAAAGGGTGTGACAATGACTGCCCTGTTGGCAAAGGCTACGGCAATGGCCCTTGTTCAGCATCCAGTTGTTAATGCCAGCTGTAAGGATGGAAAGAATTTTGCTTACAATAGCAATATCAACATTGCAGTGGCTGTGGCGATCAATGGTGGATTGATAACACCTGTTCTTCGGGATGCAGACAAGGTTTGTTACTTTTGAATGGTTGATTTTGCATTGTTGTTAGATAGCTCCTCAGACATTTTTAATTTAATTAGTAACTTATGTTTATTGGCAATGGCATAGTTGGATCTGTATTTGTTATCTAAAAAATGGAAAGAGCTTGTAGAAAAAGCTCGATCTAAGCAACTTCAGCCCCATGAGTATAATTCAGGTATTCTATAATTCATTTTGCCATTTAATTTTGTATTACCTATTTGTAGCTTCTTGGATTATGGTTGGACTAATCACACAACTATTGCACTCCTACTTCGTAAAGGGACCTTCACTCTATCCAATCTGGGCATGTTTGGAGTGGACAGATTTGATGCTATTCTTCCTCCTGGCCAGGTGAGTAATAAGGACTAGGCTTCTTCAATCTTCATCTCTATTAACTAATGTGATATTTTTGCCCCTCGAGATTTATCTGGATATTTGCTGAAAATTTTAAGATAATGTTCAGGGAGCTATCATGGCTGTTGGGGCATCAAAGCCAACTGTAGTGACTGATGCAGATGGTTTCTTCAGCGTGAAAAGTAAAATGCTGGTTAGTTTAATTTCTTTTTCTTTAGCAGTTACCCGTTGGATATATGATACCATGCTATCTGGATTCTGATGTAGGTTACAAATTTAAATAATTGCATATGTATGTATATGAATGGGTAACCCAAGAGGTGAGTTGAGTTGTACAGTCCTTGTTTGTCCATATAGACGATATTTGAACAAATATCGTCTTGGGGCAACATATTTTCCACGTAGAGGATCAGGCCCACATAGATACTTGAGATAATTATTTCCAACAAATTTCCTAACTCATCCTTGTTTCTAGTTGCCTGGGTTTCTAATGTATCTTTTGTACTATAAATTGGATGGTTCGACAATAAATATCTTAACTTGCACAATGGGAGGAATGATCCTGAAGTGTTGAACCAACCCAGGTGACAGGATTATTCCTATTTGAAATTCAAAGAGAAATGGGAGAATGAGATTTGAACCCCTTGGAAGAGATCCTCAGTTATTTATAGTACTGTTTGGTGACCTCCAACTAATTGAAAACTCTCAAAACATAAAAAAATCATTGGAAATCTTGATATACATGACATGGATAAATAGAAGCATTTCTTGGTGAGATCGTGCTTAGGACAATATTTCTAGTGGCAAAAATCTTAATCTCTCCAATGCGCTTAGGGTGGAAAATCCGCAAAGTCATCAGTATCAGCTCCCACTGTGATCCCGTCACTGTTAACTATATGTAGACCTCAAGCCATGTGGTTAGTTCCAATCATCAGTGTTGAGAAGAGTGGGTGCTGTTATTATAGCAGCTGTTTTGTTTAGAGTCAGGATGGTGACCTTGCTTCTGACCTTGTTGTAGCCTGTATGAACCAAAAAATTGCTGGATTTAGCTTCGAGCTCAAGCAGAGTTTGAGGCACAGGGTATGTCTGGGATTAAGGTGTTGTAATTTTTAATTCACAATTGTAGCCAGATAGAATCGTTAAATGTCAAGTATAAGTGGGAGGGTGAATGGTAAACATTAGCTGCCAAGTAAAATTGGGTGTTCACCATACACTTTTAATTGTTGTGTTTTCCAAGTTAAGTAGAAGCAAGAGAGTTCCAAACATACCCATAGTTGAGTGCTGTGATCTTGTGTTTTTGGTTTTCTTTGTGACATTTCCCAACTTACTCGTGTACTTTCTTCTTTATCGTAGGTATGTGGGTAATGTAGAAGGTGTTTCCTGATATATGTCCTTGTAAATAGATCGAACACTTTTTCTAAGTTAACCATCTACACATCAATTATACCACATGCTCTATATCCTCTAATTAATATGTTTCTTGTGTTATGCCCGGATTCAATCAAATTTGATCATCTTTGCATTTGGCATTAGGAACAGCCATGTTGTCAAATTGTTTTTTTTGATTTTATGCAAATTAGGATGAGATGTCCATAAACTGGATTATGAATTATCAAAGCTTCAACTTATTTTGAAATTCAACAACAAAAGCAACCTTGTTTCTAACTATGACAATTAACTGAACTTGAGGCCAATGATATGAATCCTGTCCCATTAACTTATTTGACATCACCCTACTGTTGGTTAAGGTTGTGAAAAAATTCAAACTATTGGACTTCCTGATTTTTGGAACTTGGCTGTCTGGAGAGTAACTTATTGATTAAAATAGTGAATCATACATATTATTGGATTTCCTTTTCTTGTTCATGCTGTTATGAAATTTATAGTCCGTAATGTTGATTATTTCTAAGAAATAGGCCTAGATTAGGCAGCATATGGTCAGTTATAAATGCGGTGGAGATAATAAGCTAAATTGGGGAGATTATTATGGTTACCTAGATAATTTTGTTTCCTGCAGGTATGTTTACCACCCAGAGTGGTACTCTGTAGCACTTGTCCCTTTAATTCTTTATTTGAAAGGTAGATATAGCGATATAAGAGCTTTTATAACTCTTGAACTCTTTAAATTGTTTTTGGTACTTGATATTGTCAATCATCAAAAATAACATGCACCCTCAACTGGGTAGCAGATATGACAATGTTTATGCGGTGATTAAAATTTCTACTGAGTTTAATTGAGTCGGCATGTTCTTTTGCAGGTGAATGTAACAGCTGATCACCGAATTATTTATGGTGCGGACTTGGCTGCTTTTCTTCAAACCTTTTCAAAGATTGTTGCAAATCCAGACAGCCTGACATTGTAGGCTGTGTAGCATTTGTAAGTGGTGAATTCAGTTTGATCACGGACGATGAGATAATGGTACTTTTTTAACAAAGTACCAAGAAGCCTGGTTTTGCAGTAGTCCTAGATAAATATGCCATGTTGTATTTCAAATTGTTCTTAATTTTTTTAAGTTTTCAAATACCATATCAGATGTGATGAGTTGATTTTAAAGCAAAAGAATTAACTTAAAAAGTTTTTGACCGAACCCAGTAACAGATTGTTTCAATCAAATTGAAATTCATGGTGGTTTGTGTGTTTCACCAAATTGAGCTTTTAACTGTGACAAAAGTACTGGCCAATGCATCGTGAAGTTGACACCACAGTTCATATTAGTAAATCAGAAGGCATGTTATTTTTCGCATCTCTCATGAATACTAAATGCTATCTGGTTTAAACACCAGTAAAATGAGAGCCTCCTTCACTTCCTTTGCCAGCCGAGGAAGTTATCGAAGAACGAATATAAAGAAAGAGTTGTATATCCTTGTTTAAAAGATCAACCGCTTTTATGTACAAATCTATTTTCTTTATAGATACTATAGAACTTAATCACAGCTCTCACAGCCTACCTCAAAATGCTTGGCAACCAGTCCAGCAGAGCCAAACTCCATCACAACCGCAGGAATCAAGATGCATAATAGTATATCTTTACACGAGAGACTGAATTCACATCTCTCACCAGTCCAAATTGATATTCCTAGAAATGTAAAGATTGTCAATGTACTCTATAACCGGAATTGTAGCATTAATATATCTTTTCATTTTCTTCTCCGCTGATTGATCTGCAAAAACACAGAGAAATGGATGAGATCTGAATGATTACATTTATTGAGGGTTTATTTGGTGAAATAGCTCACTACTAGAACTAACTACTACCCTTTATACGTGGGCATATTGCAAAACCATTTAACAGAGAGCGAAAAGAAGAGTAGCTTGGTACTCTTTGAAAGTAGATACTAGCTTATTACTCTGCTAAGACAATTCAAACACCAGAGAATTCTAGATTAGGCAGGCTGTAAACTAGCTGAATGTCATATTGCCTAGAAAACATGATAGCCCTCTAGCAAATAGATTAACTGAAATTCCATGCTAAGTAGCCTTTGCAAGCATGCAAACAAGTTTGTTCAAACTCACCAGTTTCGTTTAGCTTCACCAAAAGTTGGTCTCGTGTTGGAAGAGTATACATTCCAGCAGAAACAGCAGTCCTCACAGTCCATGAGTGGTAGGGTGCACACACTTGAGCGTAAGCTGTTGATGCTGCTTCCTTCAACGAGCGATCACTGAATGCCACAGATTTGAGATTTTAGTATCAGAGAACCACAATAAAAGTTTGATGATGGAAGTGTCTCTGCCTATCAACATAACATTGAATCTAGAACTCATATTATTTGTTGGGACATATCTACAATGAATTAAAATTACTTAAAACTTTAATCGTATGCATATTAATCTGTAGATGATATCTATGAAGATTAATTACTCTATATAAGAACCGCATTAAGGCATTCAATATCCAAGTAATGTTTTCTTCACAGATTTTATGGCAGCAAATGAATCAAAATGAAGAGGAAGAGCATACTTAGTTGACAAGAACTGCTCAAATATAGCTTTGATAAGATCAAGACCCTGCCTAACTCTTCGTAGATTACGCGAATGGCTTCCTTGTGATTTCACAGTGGCATTGGCAATATCCAGATCAAGTATATCATGTAAAGTGTAATATCTCTTGGATGCTTCCACAAGATCTTTTACCTGAATGACAAAAGGAATTCAACAAACATGAAGTTCCAGAACATCAAAAGGGCAAGATCAGTTTGAAAATCAAGTTGCAATAAATTAAACACAATACTTCTCGCAGATGGCTTTCTAATTTGACACGAGATGCATAAAAAGAAAGAAAGAAAGAAATGATAAATAAATATATATATATATATTTGAACCTTGGCGACGTACTCCAACTCAGCGAATTTGAAAGCGAGTCCAAGACAACTAAATAAAACAGAAACCAAGGAACAAGCTTCACAGAAAATATCCAACCGAAGATCTGTTTTACAGCCTCCATTGTTACTAGAATTCAGCAACTCTGCAAGCTCCTCAAATGCACCCACAATCAAAGACAAAGGTGTCATTGTTTTTCTTGCTACTGATAATTCTGTTATTGATACCCCGTCCTTCAACCTGTATGCAACCTCTTCCATTTTTATGTTCTACCATGCGTCTTGAATATGTCAAGGGATCTTGTTCTAGAAGAGAAAATTCTAACAACAAAGAAAATTGGAATGGTTCAAATTTTTCTTTATGTAATTTCCCTTTTACGTCCTCAATCTGGGATTGGGATCGTGTTTCTTTCTAGTATCTCCATCTGTTTTTTTGGTGGGTCGAGTTGACTAATACGGGGGAATCGGTGCTTTCCCTGCGGATGCGGTGTGCCTCATGAACTTTCGCGGAGGAGAAAAGTCTAAAAGTCAAAATATCCAGTCCATGAAATTTCTGTCTAAACGACTTTCACGGCAATTCCGCGGTCATTTTGCAATGTTCTTGGGCTGTCATACGGCTAAGTTTGGATTCGGCTCAGATTAACTTATGAGAGAAACTTGCACGATTGGTTCCATCTTCGTGAAGCGGGAGCATGTAGCTTATGGTGTTAACCCAAATATATTATATATCATATGACAAAGATAAGAAAGAACAGAACGCAAATATCGAAATTTATATGTAATCTACACTAATTAACGGGATTCTTCTTCATTGTCATTATTTTACATGGATATTATTTGGGAGAGAACACATACATATTCTCCTAATTCTCTCTACAAACTTGTTCATTCGAGAGACCGTTAACTAAACCCTGTTTTCAAGCTCTACTCCATCTTCCGAGTCACTTCCTCTATTATGCACTTGAATTGGCTTGAAAGTATACATCTTAGCACAAAATAGGTAGAAAATAAGATTGACAACTTGCAACAATGTGATCAACCAGTAGAAGTACTCCAACTTTCCTCTGTTTAAGTTATTATCTGGCAGCCAGTTTGATCCGTCAGGTTTAGCACTGAACTTGTGTACCAATGTAACCAAAAGTGTGCTGAAATAATTCCCAACTGAAATGACTGTCCAAAATAATGCAGTTGCTGTGCTTCTCATACTTTCTGGTGATTGATCATAGAAGAACTCTAGGTGACCAACTGACATGAATGCTTCAGCTATCCCATGAAGACTGTACTGGGGCACAAGCCAAAATACTGAGATGGGAACAATTGTGTGAGCCTTATCGAGAAGACCGTGAGCAGAAGCTGCTTGTTTTCTCTTCACTTCAATGAAACCACCAATTAAAGTGGCTAATACTGATATCACAAACCCTATTCCCATTCGGTGCAAGAAGGTGACTCCTCGATCGAGGCCTGTGAATTTTCTGGCAATTGGGATGAATATGCGATCGTAGAAGATGATGGTGGAGAGCATGGGGACCATGGTGAAGACAGACATTGAACCAGCAGGGATTTGGAAAGATTTGGTGAGATACCTGTCCATTGTTTTAGCTTGTTGGAGGGAGAATGTACCCTGTTGTGCATAAGCTGTGATAAGAATGATTCCTGATGCCCAAATTGGTCCCATTCTGATCACAGATTTCAGCTCCTCTACACGGTGTACAGTGTTTAATCTCCATAAATTTGGTGACTTGAGGTTGTCTTCTTCAGTTACAATGGCTGCCTTGTCGAAAAATCTGCAGAGTATTTAAGAAATTATGTAAAAAAGACAAAAATTGATAATATATAAACGACATATGAATTAAATTCATTGAATGAGACAAACGCATGAAAGAAAAAAGAAGAGAAACGCGTTCCCACTAAAGAGATGCGATAATACATGAATAGAAAAGGAGCGCAGGATTTTGTTGTTTGGTGAATAAGGAAGCATGATCATGATAAGAGATCAATTATGTGGTGCTGCTCTTAAAGATATCACGATCCCTCTCTTGTATTGTGGTCCTATTAACACGTACAAATTTAAAAACTCATTTGTTTGACTGCAGTTAATGCTAGCCATGAGATATATAATGTGGAGACAATGAAACCGGTGATCTCCATCTCTGCTATCTTTTATCGTATACATCGTAATAAAAAAAAAATAAAAAATAAAAAAAATAAAAAAAAAAAAACAAAAAAAACACACAACTAAATTCTAGCATCTGATTAAACAG
>JAWDEX010197597.1:0-11925 GCA_035221805.1 Trichilia hirta
ATATTTTTGAACCCATTCCAGGAATTTGGCTTTGCAGACTTCCGCTTAGAATCTTTTCCAGTTCTTTTCTGCAAATGAAGCCATTATTCTTTGCAGAGCTTTGCTTTCTAACTTCTAATTTGACTAGTTTGCAAAACCACTCACATTCTAGAATTAGGAAACCTAATTCATCAAAGTAAATCGCCTCAACTATATGATGAAGGCAAGTAGCAAAAGCCCGCCTCCTCATTTTTCACCTTCTCATTATTATCATGCCTTGGTCGGACTATCGAGGGCGGAACCTTTACTGGGCATAGTTCATCAAACTCTTTCCACTTCATTGCTGGCTTGTCGTAGTTGTCTGATCTCCGGTCCGATAAAATTTGTATAAGGTCAATGCAGAGCTGATAAACTCGAGGAACTCTTTGTAGAATAATCTTGCCTGTCTTTCGAATGTGATGGGTGAGTTTAGGGACAGATGCAGATGATCTAGCACCAATTGTGAACAAAGTTGCATACAAGTTGACAAACGCTTGGAACTTGTCTCTTAATCTCTGCATTGAATTCACAATCAGCTGCATATCTTGTGATGGTTGATTGATTTTGTTGTAGTGTGTGAGGACTACAGTTACATTCGGTAGCATGCATTGTTGGACTGCTCTTCTTGAGTTGGAAACATGAATCTGAGCCAATACTGAAGATCTTCTTCTATCTGTTCCGGGGTTCTCGGTTCTCTGTTGTTGGGTTTCCTGAACAAACTGGATATGATAAGGAAGAATGATGGACTACCGTGCCCTGGAAACATAAGATTTTGGAGAGAGTAGAATTCATACTAGCCTGCTAGATTCCATATTGAAATTTTTGTATCTTCGTCTTTGAATGTCTTTATCTTAATTCCAACTGTTTTAATGGCTTGTTCAACTGGGTTTACTAGGGTTCTAACTTGGTCTAAGTAGGGAAGCATTGAAGAAGAGAAGTTATTGCGAAATGGAATTGCACAGTGTAATCTTACCTGTAAATGGAAGTTCATAGAATTTCATTGTTTTTGGCAACTCTCAAGTTTTACCAAAAGAAGGTTAACGCAGTTTCATAAACCATTTTAGAATCCTGAAGATCTTACCTGCGTATTCTTGACCACCAAAGAAAACCCGGCAGCTCTTTGGTTCAATAAGTAGCACGTCTTTCAGCAAATCCATTTCTGGTTCACTCCTCTCCTTTTGGTCTAATCTTTAATAAATTCCATCAACTTTCCCTGAGTTCTTCAATGGAGTTCTATCAAGATCAATATCTTCAATCCAAGGATTTACCAGCAATGTCTCCATCATAGCTTGTTGTATCAATTCTCCTCGAACCTCTTTGCAGCCTTGCAAAGTCAGTTGTCTCAAAGTGGCATTCTTCTGTAAGCTCCTGAAGATCCCAAAAAAAATTATCTGGTCTTAAACTCTCATTTTCATAAATTCCCAACCGTATCACACTTTCATTTATTGTCAGCATTTGTAAGATCGCTGCAAGTCCATCCCTCCCAATTTTCGTTCTCCTGCTTCCGAAGGCTACAGAATGCTCCGTAATGTTTTCTTGGCTTTGCAAGAGGAGAACCTACTCAAAGGGCAAAGTAATTGTTCATCACCTAAGCTACTAAACCAATTTGCATGAAGACGTGACTTTCCAAATTTCTGTTCTTGAATAGTCCAGCTGCTACATACAGTACTCCCTTGTATTTAAGGCATGTTTTTGATAAGGTGACTTCCTTAAGGTTCTGATTCTGCTCCAAAGCCCATTGGAGTTCCTTAGCCACCGAGACTTAAGCCGGACTCCAGGCATATCTAGTGACTTTACTGTTGTATTGCATCCCATGAAACATCAAGCCTGTAAATTGTAACTGTGCTATTCTCAGGAACAAACTCCACCACCTTGGAAAATTTCTCTCCATATTCTCCACTCCAAAAATGACTTCCATTGCTCGATTTTTAGCTAAAAATGCAGAAAAAGGAGGGTTTCTGTGAGAGAGTTTGAATGAAATATTGTCAAAGACTCCAGTATGGAGTTAACTTCAATTATCTTTGACAGCTCTTCTGCTCCTTTTGAACCAATTGAGTCTTCCCATATCTGTGACTCTTCCAAGCAATCATTGACCTTGAGTTCAGTAGCAAGAAGTGCAGCTCCCACATTTACAATAGCTGATTCAGAAAACATTATCTATTTGATCACTCTATTTCTCTTCAGAACTTCTGAAATCCTGATAGACATGCTGCATCAAATTTGTTTCTTCTAAATACAAGTTGCTTGACGTTTGAGCTGCACTCCAGCAACAATCCGACAATGCTAAGTTGCTCTATTTCCCATTCAACATTGTGAAACTTCCAAGTCTTCCAAAGAAGTGTGGATCTTCTCTGCTGTTATCATCACCGTCAGCAAATGAGAGAAGTACAAAACTTCGTCTTTCGAAATGTCTATGTTCGTGGATTTTTCTGTTTCTTGGTGACAACTTGAATTTGGTTGAGAAAGGTAGAATGATATGTACTGTAGGATCAGGCTTTCGGATTCGATAGCTTGCAGAAACCATTGAAGATCTCTTAGGTTCTGTTTTGGTGAATTGCTATACTAAGACATTACAAAACACAAAATGAAAAAACTTATTTGCCTTACCAAATAATTAGAAAAACAGCGTGAGATTGTTCATGATCAATACGACTGAAGGACAGTTTGAAAGTTGGGTGGATTGATTTTATCGATTCTTTAAGATAAACAAATCTCTCCAAGAAAAAAAGTCACTACAAATGCATTGAAAAATCGGCTTGCCTAATTTTAGACTTTGTGTCTGATGTTGAAAATGATGCCTATGATAGAAAGTACGCATTTATCTTTCTTCTGCGTTGATGCTTTCTGATGATATTTTCTCAACCTCTGTTTTAGGAAATTCCTTTTGTACCATTTTATTTCACAGGCATTGATAGACAACTCTACACCGTAACCTCCAACGGGGCTTACTGTTATCAACATGAGAAAGCGATTTTAAAAATAGGAGGTCATTTAGACAAATTTTAGCTAAGGCAGTCTCAATAAAATTATTATCAAATAGTTTTATTATGTATTTGAAAAAAAAAAAAAAAAAAGAAGAAGAAATCATTCGATCTTGATAACATTTCAGCTGGCGAGTGGACAAATAATGGCTACATTCATTTCACCTACTTTTTTTCAATTATCTGGTGCCACTAAAAATAGTAAATAGAATAGGAAATAACAAAATCTGTATGTTGGATGTGATGGGTAAATGGGTAATGGCGGTGCATCCGAGAAATTTTTGATGAAATTTGATAATGTTGGGCAGAGAGATCTTTGATAATCAGCTTGGTTGACTTGAGTCCATGTTTCTACAGTAGTTGATGGTGGTGACAGTTGTGAAAAATGAGAGATGTCTGTCCACATTTGTGACCTTTGTGCTGTTAAAAGATTGTACTGAAGCTTATTTTTATTTTTATTTTTTTATTTTTTTTTTTATCATTGAAAAAGGAGAGGGAATTCTATAAAGGCAAATTTGGGTGTTGGACAAATTAACCTTTATTTAAGGGATCCCACTGCCACCGTAAATTTAGGTTCAAGCGAAATCCATGGTTATGCGGCGCCTCTGCCTCCGTGTCTTTCCATACGTGTGGTTGTATTGCATTAATTTTGACAAATGTATACAATTATATAATGTGATGTGATGCTCTTGTCTTATGGAGATGCTGTTCACCTGTCATCAACTCATAGAAAGTCATCCCTACAGAATTGTGCAATGGACCCACGAAGATATGTTGGTGCAATCAGAACCGTTAAAAAATATGATATTCGAAATGTCATATCAATATAGAATAAGAGAACCAAATCCTTTTAGCTATCAAACGCCATTGACGAATGGCTATCCAGGATACGTAATAATAAATGTACAAATTGTTCATTACACTATTCATTGTCTTCATCGTTGAAGATGAAAATTTAGACAATATTTACGTTACTCATGAATTACATAGTATGCCTTTTTGTTGAATTTGTTTCTTACAAAGAAAAAAAGTATTAAAATGTGCTCATTAAAATGAAATTTGACTGCGAAGGGGTCCGAAGAACTGGGCGGACATTAGAAGACGAGAATGAAAGGTATTTTTAAGGAAAAGTTCTCTTATATTATTATTTTTAAAAGTAGGCCCATAACAAGTCCAAAACAAAATGAACAAAGGCCCATTCCGCTGCGCCCAAAATCTTGTTTAACATAAAAGGTGAAAGCCTAATACAATTCGAAGGTCCTGAACTTTACCTTTGAAGAGCCCAAACTGGAGGCTGCTCAAATGAATTAAACACAATGGGTTAAACTCTAAGAATTTTGTCATATACAAGGGATACAAGAGGGAAAAGGACCTCATCTATTGGTGTAGCCAATATTTCGAGGTAATTAGCCAGAACGACAAATTCAAACGAAAGTGATTGGAAAAACAGGAAGAGATGTACTAATTTGAGCCATCTCATTCTAAGGAAAGTATGGATGAGAGTCTTAAGTATAACCACACAGAATCCTAGAAAATTGACTTGAAAGGACAGTATCTGAAGATCCATAAGCACAAAGAACATATTGAAAAATACAAGGCAGGCTATAAATGCAACATTGTCATTTTGTACATTGCTGCAGATAATCCCAAAATTTAATAAACTACCTTATCCTCGAGACAGATTAAAAAGATAGAAAAGAAATGAAGGAATCTTAATATCACCAAAGGCAAACAGGATCAAATTCAAGCATTCATTTTCTTAAACAATTTCAGGGGACTCTGTGTGATTATCTGTCATAAAAAAATGAATCAAAACATCTAGTATCTTATTTGACGGGGATCTCGAATAGGAATCCCTCATGTTTCACACTAGTAAATCAAACAGAACCTTGCATACAATCTGGGATAAAAACAAATCCCAGATAAAAGTGGAAACATATAGGTACAAGAAACAGAAACTTTGCCAGGTACTCCTGCAGTTTTAAGAAAAAAAATCTTAAAATTAATACTCTATTGTTTCAAGCACTACCATTGCCGTATATGTATAATATGTTAACTGGAATCAATAATCCGGAGTATATATTCCGCAATCTGATTTTACACCTCACTTGAATACAAAGAAAATTAAGTTTTTTCCACTATATGAAAAAAATCAAATCTCAAACCTCACACAAAATCCCTTGTAACTGCTTTCTCTCTGAATCCGTATACCTCAAATCAACAACCATTATTAAAACTATAAGATCAATTTCTTTGTACGCTGAAATGTAAAAAGAGGGAGCTTTATGAAATTTGCAATCCTTTTGCTTCACCCAATTCTCTTTACCTGCAATTAACTTTCAATATTCCAATAACAGATCTCCTAGGTAGCAATTCCTGAAAAAAAAACAAAAAAAACATTCATCGGATAAAAACAATTAAAGCGACTACAAGATAGCAGTGAACTCTCACCGTATATAAAGATACATGCTAAAAACCAAGTGTCAACTCTTTTGTGATCATAATCTGACAAAATACAAGCTTCATTCCATATCACATGCATACTTCAGATCATTTGGCTTCGTTTTTGAATAGCAACCCAATTCAGTGATCAATCTTGTTCAACAAAGCATGAGTATATCTTTCATTGGCCGTGTGAAGAATGATAAGCATGCGTTTGAAGGTAGAGAGGATATCCCCTTTCAGTGGAATGAGTTAGTTTCAACAACTAAGGCATGTGCAAATATTTGAAGCAAAATTTATACATATTTACAAAATGAAAGTAAGAAGTTTGCAATTGTATTTATGTACCAAAAATTATTGACACATTTCAGTTAAAAACTCAACATAAATTGCTTCTCCCAAAAGAAACCTTAAGGTCTAATAGAAGTTTTATTAGTGCAAATTATTCCAAAACATATGCAGACATGAATGTAGATTTAATAACAACAAATAACTAGATCGAATTCTTAAGACTGTGAGAAGTAAAATACACTTTCTAGATTAGTAGCATACTAAGCACAATGTCAGAAATCTGATTCAATTATTGGAATGCTGCCTAAGCTCAATGGAATTGCATTCTTGAAACTTTATTTTCAACTTCTGTGTATTTAATACAAAAATAGCTCAGCCTGCCTGATACAATTGGATATGAAAAGAAACTCAAATCAATAACTAGATTGTAAATTGGTTTGTAGCCTCTAGCATATTACTAGTCACTAAAATTCAATAATGACTCCATTTAAGTTCTAGACTAAAATATTTCTGCCTGAGTTGAAAGAAAGTTCAACTACAAACTTAAATGAAATCTAACAAACTAGTTTAATAAAATAACTAATAGAAACCATTTCGATTGTTAACTTGCATAAACTAGTTCAAGAAAGTGAATTTCTACCTCTATTTGATTGTCTATTTGTACCACTGTAACTTCCCATATAACCCTCAGAACTTTTGGCTGCAACATCTGTGGATAAATTATCAAGCCCATAACTAAATGAGACAGAACTGTCTAGCTCAGGAGTGGCAGATTGCCAAGTTGAACCACCATAAATTGAACCAGGGCGATACAAGTCCCCATAAGACCCATCATAACCAACAGTTGACCCAGCCCATGATGATGTTGTGCCGACACCAGTGCTACTGTTTCTTGCAAAACCTCCTGATCCTAGCCCATAGATGCCATCACCACTCCCATAACCCACACTTCTACTACTATAGCCAGAAGCATTCCCACCGGCTGGAGCTGAAACAGGACCCCAATTAGCTCCACTATTTCCATATGAAACCCCAAAACTCCCACTTCCTGATCCTAAATAAGCACCGGGGCTGGCAGGATTGGTGGCATTATTAAGGCCACTGTTTCCCCAGACATTCCTAGTTGTTGAGCTCAAAACAGAATCACTTCTGCCACTTTCCTTGCCAAAGCCAATAGGAGTGCTATACCTGTTTGAATTCCTACTTTGATAGGGACTCAACATTTGCCCATAGGCAAGCGTATTGCCAATGGTAGTTCCACCATAGCTTGGGCTTAACTGTCCTTCCAAATTTATACCCATTCCATAACCAGAAGTACTAAATGGAGAAAATCCACCCCTACCAGTAGCAAGAGGGTTAAACCTACTGTCCATCCTAACTCCAAAACCTCCAACCGGGCTCAAATTGTATCTCTGAGCAAAACTATTAAAGAGGTTGTTGGCCCTATTCAAATCAAAGTTATTATAACCTATCATAGGGCTGCGACTGGGCCCTGGGGATAGTTCTTTTGGTACTGCCCTCTTCACCTCAACCATTTTACCATTAAGTTCATGAAATGTTTTATGTAAAACTCTGTCCACTGCTTCCCCGGAATCATAAGTGATGAACCCGAAACCTCTTGGCCTTTGAGTATTGTGATCATACATTACTACGACATCAGTAATCGTACCAAACTGATCAAAGTACTTCCTAAAGTCACTTTCAGTGACTGTAGAAGCCAAACCTCCAACAAAAATCTTTTTAGTGCATCCATAACCACGAGAACCATGAATGCTAGAAATGTGTCTGTTTATTATGTTTTGATCATCACGAGGAACGGCCTTCTTTGCTTCAACCTGAAAATTGAGAAGCCAAAACTAAAATCAAAGAAACACATGTCATTTCAAGTTCCAGCTAATAATGAAGATTGAATACTCTAAAAACCAAATTGTTTAAAACTAATACAGCAAAAGTTTGAAATCCATTTGTTCATGGCCGAAGAGGAAAAAAATAAATAAATGTATAACTCACTGTCACAGGTGTGAATTTATAATGACTAAACTTCTCTGCAGTTAAACGTTCAGATGTTTATAATTTCTACTAATTTCCGTTTGGAGGTCAAATTATATGTATACAACATCAAAACTGCAAAAATAAAGTTTCACATTGGTTACTTTATGGTCGGAGAGAGAAAACCAACAAGTGATTTCAATCCTTACCTCATTGCAGAAAGAAAAAATATTAATTTCACAGTTACACAGAAGAAAAAAGCAACTGTTATGATTCAAATTTATATATTTTCAGACACTAACTAGTAGATTCAAATAAGACAAATGAGATAATAATAAATAATTCATAATGTGAAAAGAGTATTTGTAATAAAGCTACTCACCATGCGACCATCGATCATGTGCTTATCCATGATGACCCTCTCGGCAACAGCAGGATCTGCAAACACCACAAAACCAAAGCCACGAGCCCTGCCTGTGGCGCGATCTCTCATGATCACTGCCTCCACCACTTCTCCATACCTCCCGAAATATTCCTTCAGACGTCCTTCATCTGTGTCCCAAGAAATCCCACCAATGAAGAGCTTACCAAGATCTGATTCCATCTCTTCTACAGCAATTAATTACAATTCATCTCATCAATCAATTAATTCAATCTTAACAGCATGAACACGACCACCACCCGCAAAAGAAAAAAAATATCCGCTCGAGACCAAGCAAAAAATAAAAACTTCAGTTCACAATTTTATCAATAACAATCCAATAGATGCAAGTTTCATGAATTAAAATCAATCCAAATTGTATAATTAAACTGATATCATATCATTAGATACTATATATAGTGAAAAATAGCAACCTTCAGCCAGAAAAACAGAGCAAAGAAATCGAAGCGTGACAATAACAACAGAAGAGGAAGGCACACACCTTTAGGTGATAAATTAGATAGAATCCGATTGGTAACTCAGTCAAACAAAAAGTGGGAAATTGTCAAATCCAATCCAAGGTCATAAATAGATCGTTCAAGCACCAATTAACAGATGGTCCTTGATTCCAGATAATCGAAGAAAAAAATGAAACTTGAGCCAAAAAGCTTGATCTTTATTAATATCCAGTTAGGGCTGAAGTAACAAGAATATAAAAAAAGAGAGAAGAGAATTCACCGCAACTAAGGACCCAGATGAGACAATGAGAGCAACTAAGATCTGAGAAGGAGAAGAGAGTAATGCAAATAGAGGAGGTGTTCATTCATGTCTTTAGAGAGAGATAAGTAAATAGATTATATAAAAGGCTCGTTTCTGTTTCTTTCTCTCTCCCTCTGTCTCTCTCCTGCTCTCTGTCTTCTTTTAGGTTATTCCACTCCTCTTAATTAAATCAAAAGGAATGGAATTTGCAGCTAGAGATGGGTAAGAGAGAGAGAGAGACAGAGAGAGACAGAGACAAACAGAGAGAGTCAGAGAATTTGTTTATATATAAATTTATATATTAAAAGAGAGAGAGAGAGAGAGAAACAGAGAGAATTGAGATTGGCAATCCTCTGGTGTAAGAATATTTTTCGGAGTAAAAGAGTCATGGTCGAAGAAGATGATCTCTTTTTTATTTTATTTTCCATAATTAAAAATTTTGGATTTATTTATTTCCTTGTTTTTAATTATTTTTGCACCCATGATATTAAATAAATTTACCCGCGTGAGCATATGACATAGTATTCCTTGCTTAGACTGCATGTTACAAAAAAGTCATATGGATCTTTTGCCATTTTTTTTTGAATCACATTGCATAACATACTTTCGGACCGTTTATTCGAAATTATTCGAGTTTATTTTTCTTTTAACTGATTAATTCAAAGTTATTTAGAAATTTAACACTAGAATGTTGTTTTTCTCTGATCCAATATAAGTTTGGTGCTGAACTGAACCGCAAAATGCAAGATTCAAATCTAGTTGTTTTCAGACCACATAATGCAACGCAGGCAGGCGGATTGACAACTCAGTTCAGTGTCTATTTTATTAACTGTATATATTTTTTTTAATTAAAAGCATTTAATTCAACTTTAGTTCCGTCTCCATGAGCAATTCTTAAATTCTTAATAAAAAATTATTTTGAGGTATTAGATTTAGATCTTGTTAATAAATAATTAGGAACAATTTTAAAGAAAAATAATGAAGATAGCATACCCAATTTTATAATTGTATCCGCTAATCAACTTGATATGTCTGTTTGATTGGTTGAACTACTATTTACATCTAAACTTGCTATATATATAATAAAGATTACAGGTATTATTCTGCCTAGTTTAAACTTCACTTCACATTTTTCTTGAAATGGGGTTGCCTTAAAGTTGAGGTTGAAGTATCAATTCAGGGTTATCTTAAGAAAGAAAGAAAAAAGAATCTCGTAATTTCTTGAAAATTAGATGGTTTGATGGCTTTTCACATGGTTTTAAGTTCTTAATATAATTAATGATAATATTGGTCGAAACAAACCCATAAGATTGTGTTGTGGATTTTTTGGGTTGAATTTAATTTGCTAAATTTGAAAGATCACCATTGTTATAGTTGTTTGACGTTGACACACCAAATTTATTCATATGTTAAGTCAGGCTGGATGGCTGAAACTTTGAGAGAGGTGACAACCGTTGAAGCTAAGCAGTCAAAATCAGATAAATGCAGAACATTCAAGAAATTTATTCGGTTATCTTCTATTTTAAGCGTTAATTTTTATGGCTATTTTCTTCCATTTTCCTTTGTGTTTGTCATAAATATGAAGCGGGTTGACATCTTCGCTAGGTGGATTATAATCTATTTTCTAAGCAACCTGCAAAGGTTTGTTTGGCTTTTTCAAGTATCATCACACCTTAGGAAAAAAAAGAGTAATATTTATCTAACAATGAATCGGGAATTTGATTTTCTAACCATTTAAGATTAGTGGGAGAAGTGGTTTTTTCCATTAACATTGGCTCTGATTTAGCTGTGGCTGATGGTTGATAATAAACAATACGAATAAATATGATTGATGGTAATAGTTAAGCAATATCCTGACAAAAGATTTAAAATCCAACATAACAAATGGAGTTGTTGCATGTATATGCTACACTGATTTTTTATTTTTTTATTTTCTTAATGCCATATTTCTAGGAATATAATCTCAGAATTGACGAATGATTAACAAAGATAATACCCTTATCACTAATATTTTATTTTCTTGATGTCATTTTTCTAGGAATAATATTCTCAGAATTGATGAATGATTAACGAAGATAACACCCTTATCACTGATGACTATTGGGCACCGAGTAGTTTATTCCTTGACAATACAAGTTTAAAATTTGAATCCCGCTCATCCGAATCATCCCAATAGAGAATAGTTTCGATGAAAAATAGCTGATAAATTGCTTGCCAAAAAGTGCGTTCTTTCATGTTGGATGGTACATAAAGACATGAAATATGTCTGCCTTTATATTCATAGTTGACGCCAAGAATTAAAACTTCATGATTGATTGCATTTTTATTCAATAGTTGATATTTGATTGCTAATCCTATTTGTGGAAGCAGTCAATCAACTATGACAACAGGAAATTCTGTTTCAGTGTTTTCTGCTTGGAGGTTACTTTTTTGTGATGACAGAGAAATGCATAAAGAAGCTTCAGAGTTGGGAAACAATGAGTAGAGGAAAAGGAATATTTTCACTCTGCTTTATATGTACATTGGCATGTGCCTCCACTGTTGATAAAAGCCTAAAACGGATGGCCTATTATTGTGGTAGGCAAATTCTTCCCACTTAATGGAAAAAAGTAAAAAGGTAAACTATCATATTGTCTCGGAAGAAGAAGAGAAAATAGCTTAACAAATGTGCGGAAATTCTAATAATTTGATCCTGGAGTATCCCAATTCTCCTGTATGACAGTGTGCAATAAACAGCTATCCTGTTGGCAGGATTCCACGGAAGAAAAGGATGAAATTGAATGATCATGGTCATGATCTTCATTTCCATTCTCAACTTCCTCTATCTTCTCCAAAACTTCTGCCATTGTTGGCCGATCATCGGGGGAATTCGTTACACATTTGAGGGCAATATTCAGCAATGGAAATCCCCATTGCTTGCCGGCTTTAGTTACCTCCTTGTCAAAGACTTCTCCAGTCCATTCCTCTCTCACCATGGCTTTGACCCAGTTTGGAAGGTCTATTCCTGTTTTCTCAACAGTTTTT
>JAWDEX010197616.1:0-11922 GCA_035221805.1 Trichilia hirta
ATTGACTGAAATTGAAATTTGTCGTGTCTTATGCCACACGACGTGATTGACTGAAATTGAAATTCGTCGTGTCTTATACCACACGACGTGATTGATTGAAATTGAAATTCGTCGTGTCTTATGCCACACGACGTGGTTGACTGAAATTGAAATTGGTCATGTCTTATACCACACGACGAGGTTGACTAAAATTGAAATTCGTCATATCTTATGCCACACGACGAGGTTGACTAAAATTGAAATTGACTGAAATTGAAATTCATCTTTCACTTGTTCATTGGCTTTTGGATGAGTAGACCAGGTGAACTGTAATGCTGTGCTCAGCTCGGTACAAATATCTCTAAAATTGGTATTATTGAATTATTTTTTATTGTCGGTGATGATAATCCTAGGAATGTCAAAATGATATATTAGACTATTTTTCACAAAAATAGTGGTCCTTTTCTCAGTTATACTAGCTAAAAGATTGACCTTAACCCATTTTGTGAAATAATCGATAGCAATTATGGCATATTTCATCTGAGCTCGCCTTATGAACAAGAAGTCGATCAAGTCGAGTTCTTATTACACAAATAGCCACGAGCTTGCTATAGTAGTAAGCTTTTTTAGGAGTTAACCAATGATATTACTATACAACTGACAATTTTGACACTACTTTAATGTTCGTATAGCATTTCTTAGAAGGGTGGGTCAATAATATTATTGTCTTAAAATTTGGTACACACGGGCTCGTTCCCCACTGTGATTGCCATAAGAACCCTGATAGATTTCTTGTAATACCAAGTCAGTCTCATCTTCACCCAGTTCCCTCAAGTATGGTTACCTATAACTGCGTCAATAAAAAAATATCACCTATCATGGCATATTTTTTTGATTGATTTTTTATTTTTTGAGCCTGATCTTTGTCATCTGGTAATTTTTCTTCTTTATGAACACCCATATGGGATTCATCTAAAAGGATTCATTTTATACGACTAACACTTGGCCCAAGTGGATATACTCTTTTATGCTTTTCTTGATCAAAATGGATATAGGAACAAATCTATGAGCCTTATCATAAAAAATTGGTGCCAACTTAGATAGCACATCAACTTAAGAATTGTCTGTCCTCGAGATTTACTGCGCAATTACTCTATAAAACTTTTTTATGAGCTCATGAGCTAGAGCAAGATAGTACTGCATATTGGCCTCATTTGCATAGAACTAGTCATTAATTTGCTACATCACTAATTAAGAGTCCTCTTTTATGTTCACATTCTCAATACCCAGTAATGTAATCATTCTCAGCCCGACTAACGAAGCTTCATACTCTGTCTTATTATTAGTGGTTGCGAATTTAAATTTGAGTGTGCCCATAACTTTCTTGCCTTCGGGGCCTATGAGAATAATCTCGGCCTCACCCCTTTAGGTGTTTAAGGCTCTATCGATGAAAACTTTTCATGACTTTATTTGGTTAGAAAATTATCCTTCTTTCTCACCATCAATATTAAGTTATCATACCAATAAGATTTTTAAGACAATGTGTTTGACTATAAAGTATGCCAGAGCCTATTTTTTGATGGCCTTTCATGGCTTAAAATCTATATCAAATTTACTTAATTCGACACACCACTTAACCAGTTTTTTAGAAAGGTCAGGTTGATATAAGATTTGCCTGAAGAACTGGTCAATCAAAATAGTGATAGAGTGGGCTTGAAAGTATGGGTGAAATTTTTTGGCCATAGTCACTAATGCCAATACTAATTTTTCTGACGTTGAGTACCTGATTTTTGCGTCAAAAAATAATTTATTGATATAGTAAATGGTTTCTTTTACCTTGCTTGAATGTTTTTTCATCAAGACAGCACTAATAACATGGTCGCTTATTGCTAAATACAAGTACAGCACTTTGCCTAATGTCAAACTTATTAGCATGATTATTTTGACAAGGTATTCCTTTAACTCTTAAAGACTGGCTTCGTACTTTGATATCCACTCCATGGCCTTTCTTTTTTTTATCAGTTAAAAAAATCTTAAACACCGATCAATTACCCTAAAGATAAATTAATCAAAGGAGGCCACTTTTCCAATAAGGCTTTGTAACTCTTTTAAAGTTGATGGCAACCTTAGATCTAGGATTGTCTTTACCTTCTGTGAGTTTGTCTTAATGCTACACTTATTCATAATAAACCTTAAAAAAAATTTTGAGCTTATCCCGAATACACACTTTTCAAGTTTAGTTTTATGAAGTACTGCCTTAACAAGGTGAACGTTTTCTTAAGGTATTTTACGTGGTCGTTCTTATATGCTGACTTGATGATCATATCATCCACATATATCGCTAAAGAAAATTCTATAACTAATTTAAACGCTTGGTTAACCAATTGCTGGAATGTTGCTCCAGCATTCTTTAGCCTAAAAGGCATCACACGGTAGCAATATAGCCCTTGGATAATAATAAAAGTAATTTTCTCCTCGTCTGATAGGTGTATTGCTATCTAATTATAGCCAAAAAAGGCGTCTATAAAGCTTAATAACTAATGTCCCATAGTGGCATCTATCAACTAATCAATCCGAGATAATAAAAAGCTGTTCTTCGAGCAGGTCTTATTCAGATCAGTAAAATTCACGCACATTCTCTATTTTTTGTTTGGCTTTTTTATCATAATTATATTAGCCGCCCAATTAGAATAATAGACTTCTGTGATAAAACCTACTCTTAAAAGTTTGTTTACCTCAATTCGAATAGCCTCTTTTCTCTTCTAATTAAAGGTATGCCTCTTTTACTTAATGGGTTTGAACGAAGGGTAGATTACAAGCTTATACGAGATGATTTCATGGTCAATCCCAAGTATATTGGCATGATTTCAAGTAAAAACATCTATGTTATGATGGGGATGCTCTTTCAGCCATTGTGTCTCCAAATTATTGAATTGCATTCCGATCTAAACTATTTTCTTTGGGTTGTTATAATCTAAGATGACCTCTTTCAACTTCTCACTAGGTTCATCTATTGAAACATTGTTAAATTAGACTCAACCTTTCTCATGTGCATCCATTATTTCCTATTACAGTCCTTAGTTTATTCTTTTTAAAGTTCTTTGATCCCATGATCGCTTAAACAGACAATGGATAGGCCTAAAAGAGATTGCAAAGTACAAACTTGCTTCTCTTTGATTTTCATAAATAATGCCAATCTCATCACCGACTCAAAATTTTAATTTCAAATAGTGTATATTTTTTACAGCCTTAGTATCTCAAAAAAATAATCAACCAAGTATGATAGAGTAAGACATTTATAGGTTTACTACTTGAAACTTAATCATATTAATCTTTTGATTGGGCCTATCTCCTATGGTTACTTACAAAGACATTACTCTCAAGGTTATGATGCATGATTCCTCGAAACTATACAGGGTAGTCTCAGAATTTTTTAAATTCAAATCCTTAATACCTAGTGAATTCAGAATGTCTTTGAAAATGATGTCGACTGAGCTCTCGGTGTCAATGAGTATCTTATTGACTTTTCTTTCTCTCACACTCATTATTACCACTAGAGCATCATCATAAAGGTAATGCACCCCTACTTCATTCGTATTGGTAAAAATAATGGGAATCGATGCGATTTTAGGCCTTTTCTCTTCTCGAACATTCATAACATGAAAATTATTATTAAGGCTCAGTAGTAAATATTTTAAATAGTTCTTTTAAGATCAATTAAAATTATTTGATAAGATCGGTCTGCCTGATATTACCAAAATTCTCTGCCTTTTAACCCTACTAGAGGGGTTAGGAGATTGTCTTTTATTGTCGACAAGCAAATAGTCTAAATAATGATTCTTCACCAGCAAGTCAATCTATTTTTTGAAAGCAATTATCAATGGTGTGTCCATAACATCCATGATATTCATAGAAATGGTCATTAATCACCTTTGCTCTATCAAATCTTATGGGGGTCGACTTTGCTACATATAGCCTATTATCCCTTACATAGCATGTGCTTGTAAAAGAGGAATCTTTAGACATGTAAAGCTCCTTTCCTATAGATGGGCCACTCTGTGGGGCTTTTGTTTAAGGTGAACCTTCTAACTATTAGATCTTCTCTGTCGCATTAAGAGTATCTGTCGCTTCTATCTTTCTTTTTCAAACTTTGCCACTCTTGATTTTGCATCTCCATCTTTTAAAATGATATTCCTTTGTGAAATTAAGGGAAGTTCATCCTTTCCTCTTGTCTTTTCAAGGATACCTGATCTTTTATACCCATCTCATTGAATAACTCCTTCTGCGTGACCTTGTAGGTGGTGGCTAATCGTTTATTGATAGCATACCATCTCCTTTTCATACGAAGCCTTTTCTGCAGCACCTCTAGTACCAGAGGATGGTGAAAAGCTCTCAATTTAATGACTTCATCATGGTATCTTGAGATGAAATTTCGAAGGCTTTCATTAAGGCCTTACTGCAATAAGAGAAGTGAAATGGCGCTATAGGCTGTCTGGATGGCACCCTAGAATATCTCTGTGAAGCTATGGCTCAACTATTAAAAACTTTCTATAATTCTTTTAAGAAAGTTCTTGAATCATATTCAGGATTGCTATTCTAGGGTTAGCGAGAATAGCTAGCACATCTAAGGCTCTCATTGAATGTGCATCATTTTCTAAAATATGTCTAGATGTAACATATGGTTTTGGCAGTATAAGGTACAATTTGAGGTATTTTGAATTTTTTGGAGATAGTCAGCTCAAAAATATTCTTGATAAAAGGACAGTCACTGCATTTTCTCGCTTTAAAGTGTTCGTCCAGGCTTTGAATCAGGTTTATCTTCATACCAATTTTAACTTCTTTTAATATCCTCCTGAAATATGCCTCTAAGACTTGTGGGTTCAATGCTTGAGGTACTACCAGGCTGGCGTGATGGTCCCTAAACCTAATTTCATTGAGTTTTTAACCTTAAATCTACCGTGGTGCCTCTTAGCTTGGTACCCATCCTTGTGCTTATTCCAAGGCTACAAAGAGTGTCAGATATTCCTGCCTTGCTATAATTATCCATTCCAGGGTCAACGTGTGAATCAGTAATGTTTTCTTTTCCTTTCCGCAAGGTGGTGAGGCAAGCATTTCTTTCCCCTACAGTGATTATGGGGTAGCAAGCCTTTGGCCCACCCTTGGACTATGGCTAGCTCGTGATCGCCTCCAAAATTTTTGATACTGGTCTGTGCTTTCCTTCATCGCGATACTCCTATAACAAAATTCTTAACCTAGAGGCCTCCTTTTTCAATTGCCTATTCCTTTACTCCAATGCTTATCTTTTTCTATTATCCTTTGCTTGCCTAATCCTATAATCTTTTTCCTCTATTGTTACTTGTAATGATCCACACCCTTTGACTCTTATAGTTGCTCTGCTCACTAGCTATGTGATAGTATGCTCATGTAGTTCATTTTGATAAGAGAATTCTGTAACATTTTCTTTATCTGTCGAACGTATAGGGTTCTCATCCCTCTTCGCTTGCAATCTCTTAGAAAAGTGGCTGTAGTTGTGTCAACCATTTATACGTGGAATCCACTGTAAAGTCTTTTGGAAGGCTTTTTATAAGTTTTTTACAGACGACGCCAACTCTTGATGCCTAAATTTTTTCAAAGTGAAAAACTTAGTACATCACATAAATTTTGTCATTGCAGTTATTCGATCCATCAAAAGAAACAAGTTCTCGCCTCGAGTTGAGGTTCTGAAAGTCGCACGTGAAGCAGAAACAAGATAACTAAGAGTAAAGCTGACTTGTCGGTATATAAATTTTGGTACTTATGTCAATAACTAGTTAAACGCTATAGAGGATAACAAAAAAATAAAAAATAGTATTTGTGATCTTTACTGGCCCGTACTATTGAGCTTGAGAATATATAAGTGTGAGAGTGGTGTAGAATGTCTCTCCTTTTTTGAAGGATGTCAAAAGGGTCCTCTTTAACATAACAAAACTTGTATTTATAATGGCATTCGTACGTGTAAGCATTGAAGAACAGGAGCTCGATTGAACAATATGCAGTTGGTTTAAGCGATCGATATGGCATTTCACCGTCAACTTCTATCGGGATAAGATGGCACAATAAATGCATGTAACTTATAGGATATGGCATCTCAGATCTTAAATGCGATGAAATGTTCTATTAATTCTTGAAAAATGAGCCTTGATTACTCATTTGGGTCTTCTATTTTTATTAGATATGGTTGGAATCACCTCAAAATTTTAGAAAATAGGCATGGGTTCGGGTTGCCAATTCGCACAGGTCCTAGGAGACAAGTCGGACAAGTTTAAGAACGAAAAGATTCAAGAAAAACCCATCAATAGTGGTAAAGGAAAATTGTGGTGAATGCTGGGTGCTAATGGTTTAAAAGTTTATAAAAAATTAACTTTTATTAGAAAGGACGGAGAACAAAAATGACGAAAACTTAAAGAAAAACAGGGAAACTTAAAAGAGAATCATATAAAGGGTATTATTACAAAAAGCATTAGGCCTCCACTCATAGGAAAACGATAAATAGTCTATTAAGAAAAGAATTAAAATAACATCAAATAAAAATATATGATTATTTTTATAATAAAAATTAATTTTTTTGACAAATGAATTATTATAATAAGCAAATAATAATCCAAGAAATTATTAAAATAAGAAAATAATTCTTATAACATAACAAAATCTGACCCAACCATAGAAATAAATGATGTGAAAGTTCTACGCTAACGAGGTCCGTTGTCCTACATCACGCTACAACTCACTCTCCATTATCTGGGGTTACAAATTCACACTAGCATATAAGCACATTATATGCAATTAAATTGCAACTTTTCTATTTTAGAGTAGCCACGTATGTCAAATCCCAAAATATCTTGTGTGGCTGCAAGCCTGTCTGGTATGTATTAACTCACACAATTACCAAAAGAATAAGAGAGAAGACACTGAAAATATGATCACTCTATAATGTGACAACTCAAGAAAATGCATCCTTGAACTTCCAACGAGTAAACCACTCTGTAATGAGAATTGGTTGCAAAACCTTGCACTCATATGCTTATGCTGGGCTACGAGTTTCAATGATGGAATGCAAATTGATTCCACCTGAACTATGCAAAGAGGTTAAGGTACTAAACCTAGCTTGGTGGTTGGAGAGGATAAACAAGAAGGAAAAAATGAGTGAGTTGAATAATTTCTAAAATCACATGACTAGGTTTCAGATAAGATCACTCATTAATTATACTGGCCTTCTAGGTTATATACGATTAGCACATAGCTAGGATACAATGGACCTTGGATAAACAATTCTAGAATCAAGATGGAATTTCTTCTTACTCATTTTAATCAGCAAAGGAAAAAAAAATGTAAGTTATACTAAAAAAAAAATGTATTACAAAAGAAATGTGCCAAAGATCATCAAAAAACTAAGTAGATGCTGTCCCAAGAGATAAGGGTTGGCAAATGGATATGGATTTTGCCTCATCTCTATCTGAATTTTTTAATTTTTTATCCATATCCATTTATCTGTGTAATTATCATCAATATCCTTATCCGCAAAAAGATTTAGATATCTATATTTGTAGGGATATTTGCGAATATTCATTTTTATTTTAATAATTTTTTTAATTAAAAATTTATTTAACTTATCAAATTGGAATCAATATTGATTTTTGATTTCTAACACTATCCAACACAATCCAAGTTAGAGGTAATTTCTAGCACAATCCAAGTTAGTTCTTTGCATTATTGATTGTAATTAATTAAATTAATCACAAAGAGTGAATCGGATTCTACAATTCTGTTGAGTAAGCATTTGGTAATTACATGCATTTTTTCACATTGGAATTGCAACTATAATTCAAAATTTAAGAATCAAAAAAAAAAAAATGATCTAATCGAGTCAAGTTTCATGCAATATATAAAATAACAAAAAATAAACAAGCTCAAGTACCCAAGGGCATGAAAGCGTAATAAGAAACGACTGAAGACGATAGAAAGAGGACGAAGTAGTTGCTGGGAGAGAGAGTGAGAGAAGATAAAAATTTTGTTGTCTTATTGAGTTTTTAAGAAAAAATAAGTCTTTAAGAAAAGTTGGGCAGCGTAGAGAAGGCAGGTGCCATAATCGACGACGAAAGACCTCAGGCGACAGCATGGTATTTTAAACGGTAGCAGAGAAAAAGTAATTTTGAGTGAGAGGAAATAGGGTTATGGGGGACAGGAAAATATATAAAACCTAGGGGCCAAAATGACATTGTATGGGCTTGAATCAAAATGACGTTATTTTGAAAAATAGTTAAAATGAATAACCATTTTTTTATTTTATATAACATGCACAGATATTTTCTTATCCATATTTGATCCGTTTTTAAAATGAATATCCATTTTATTCATTTTAATTATTCGTATCTATTTTTCCTTAATCTGTATCAGTAGAAAACGGATGAATATCCGCAAATATGAATAGATCAAATTACCAATCCTATGAGAGAGAAACTAGGCTTGAGATCAAAATATGTTATTTGCAGAAAACAGATAAGTCTTCAACCTGCCCAGGTGGAATGCCCAAGTGAAACGGTGTAAGGATCGATATACATGAGCTGTATGCATACCTAACAATATTTCCGTGTTACGTTTCTTTCAAGAGGGAAATTTCTCTTATTGCAGTGCTGGGCACGCCCTCATTTCCTGCTGATTTAATTACGAGCCTTGTAAACTACACCATAGGTTCCTTTACCAATCTACTCAACTTTTCATACTGGCATGTAATACAACCATTTCAAGGATAACATATGCAGTAAGAAATGGAAACAATTATAAGTAAAACATTACAAATTTGATCACCTACGTGGTCCATCCAGTCTAGTTAAAATAGCCACTAAAAAGAGATGCCCTAAAGTCAAAAAAATTAAGACGAGAACTTTCAATAAAACTTCAAACATAATGGACTCACATTATACATCTAGAGGACATCTTAAAACCTACTAACATGAAAGAAATATGGATAAAACAACAAGCACAGTTCTTATTAGTTACATATCATGGCGAGGTTTAAAAAATATCATGTCAAATAACTGTGGTCAATTTTACAATTGAACTCATAAATAAGTGATCAATTGTCCGAGGCAATACTAGTAAAATAGAAGGCGGCAAAAGAGATAAAATAACGAAAGAAACCTTGCAACTGGCAGACAGAGAATGGCTACAGCAAGAAAAATAACACAACCAATTGATTAGGTAGATGGTAGTCAAGAGTTACCAAGAGCGTTTGCTAGTTTTGACCAAAGAAAAATTGTCTATAAGACAAGACCAGAGATCGGCAAGGAGGGAAGTGGTGGATGTGGCGGCTGCTGTTGGGTGAAAGTTAGACAAGAGACGTCATTAAATTTTGAAGTAAAAGCGTTACATTACAGTAAAAGGGCAACAAAATCACTAACGTGTAAGATAGTAGTAGGCTCAACAATGTGTACATAGACACATACACTCTTTTCAAACTGACAGATGAGAGAAGCCGTTCAGTTTTGAAGTAAAAGTAGTTGAACTAGAGAAAAAGAGACGAAAACAATAAGATAGTGGCAAGCTCAACAACGGTGCATACAGACGTTTAAGCTCTTTTCAAACTGTCCTGTAGCATATTCCAACTATTACTTGAACTGTCACAGCAACTATCGTCACCCAAATTGAAGTTTGAACTGTACTAACACCCAGATATAAGAAAGATATAATTCCATACATCATTTGTGCTTTTATATTTCCATAATATCTTGTCAACAAAATATAAAAAAGAACCGTGGTTGATACAGGAAAGTACTCCAACAAATGCATAAATATACCTTGCCAAGATCTAAATAATTGCGACAGTAGGCTAGCAGCGATGAAGCCTGGGTTTGATGGTAGACAATAGCTGGTCAGGTTGATTCCGACAGCGTCGCCGGATCCGGAGTCGCCTCGCTCCAAAAGATAGGAGAGGGATAGTGCAGCTTGAATCTTGACTGTTCCAAAGAAATCAGGGTTAATTTGGAATGCTCAGTGGGTGGTATACCTAAGAATGGCAAAAAATGCCACATTGAAATACATACACCCAAGTACGGGTTCATATTTGCAGAGGAAATCATGCGGGTACAATCTGATACCATATGTGGATATCCGAATATCCGCATCCGAATTGAAACCCGGTTTTATCTTAACATCTTGCAGCAGAGGCAATCATCCGAACAACTCCAAATTCCACTGATTTAAACAAATTAAACTCCTCGAAATTCCACTTATTCAAACAAACTATTATTGACAATTTTGCGATGATTTAAACAAATGAAACAACTCAACATTCCACTTATTCAAACAAACTATTGTTGACAATTTTGCAACGACAATTTTCATAAAATATTGTCACCGAAAAGAACTTCGTCACTAAATACACTTTTAGCGACGACATAATTATCATAATCTAAAAATATTTTAACGACGACATTGTGGTCGTCGCAAAATAATATTTTGACGATGACACCAACAGTTGTTGCCAGGACAATTTTTAGCAACAACACTAATATTCATCGCCAAAATAATTTTTAGCAAAGACACTAACTGCCGTTGCTAAAATCTTATTTTACGACGACTATTAGTGTCGTTGCTAAATAGTTTTGTAACGATCTATTTTTGTAAATTATTAATTTTTTTTAGTTAAAATTTCTCTCATTGAAATCAAAAATATAATTTTATTGGTATGAATTTAATTTAATAATATTTAAATAAATTAATAATAAACAAAAAATAAAATAATAATAAAAATCCAATTTATATTGACCCAAAATTAAATAATTCAAATATCATGATTAATATATTTAGTAGTCAAACAAGTACGAATCCAATTGAAGCAATAAAAATAAATAATAAACACAACTAAGACTGCGAAGAACGAAATCAATGCAGTGCCAACTCTATTAAAATGGATCTAAACTCATTCAGGGTAGCCTATGTGGTGACCAACCGACCTTAAATAGTAATCAATCTATCTTTATAAATTTGTAATTCACTTTCAGTTGATTGTAAGTGAAATTCGATGTGCTATAACTAAAATTGGGTGAACTCTAACTCAATATGTAAACTTGTATCATTAGACAAAGAGCCTTGATCAATATTCCGTGCTCTTTTTTGTTTCGTAAGTCCCCTAGAGTAACATGATTGTTCTCCAAACACTTGACGAGACATCTCATCACTAATTGGCTTTTAAATTTTATAAAATTAATTAAAAATACATTTTATAAATGAATAATGAACTTACATGCACAGCTTGGACCTCGAAATTAATCCATCCATTTCGTTAACTATAATGAGTCGTAGAAAAATGATTCAAAAAACTTTAACCTTCACTGATATCACCACTCTATTACAAAATAAAATTTACGAAAGTAAATTAAATTATGTAACATAATTATCAAATAATTATTCAATAAAATTCAATTTTATATAATTTTATACCAAAAAGATTTATAACACAATAAAAACTTGAAAACGCCATGTGCGATGAGCATAAAATAGTTTCAATTTGGTACGATGATTAAATAAAAGTTTACTTCTAATTTAGAATTTTTTTTAAATTTTTTTTTAAAGCACAAGTATAAATAATATAATTCAGTGTAAATAGAACCAACATAATGAATGAGAGAAATAATTGCCTAAACATCAGAAGAAAAAAAGAAAACTAGTGAATGGTCATTTTCTATAACTATAATATATATAAAAGAAAATCTATAGCTTAGACAAAAAGGTACAAATTTGCTATCCAAATATCACTTGTAATCCAATATACATTCATATTTTGTATCCCTTTACACAAAAAATTTATTATTCCCACCCCTACCTTAAATTTAGTAATGCAAATGTTAAAAATCTTTAATTCTCATATACAATCAAGGATTGCCTTCATTTTTTTATACAAGCATA
>JAWDEX010197626.1:0-11920 GCA_035221805.1 Trichilia hirta
GGGTAATTATGCCCCTATTTTTATTTTATATTCTTTAATTCATGTGGGGGATTTCATCTCCACAAGTTATTTACTTTGGTGGGGATATTATGTTCCCATTTTATTTACTTTCTTGCAATTTACTTTTATGCATTTACTCAAATACTGATATATTCTTTGCCTAAACTAGGTGCTCACATTTCCTTGCTTTAGCAACCTTAATACTATCGAGTATGAAATAAGAGAGAAAAATTTCACTGAACTCGAACCATTCAAAAGGGGGTTCTAGAGTACTCCTTCTTTGTAAAAAGGATAAGTACCAAGCATACACCATGTCTTTTAACCAGAAGCTCATTAATTCCACTAATCTTATAGGTGAGCATCTTAAAGTTGTGCAGATTTAGTGAGATATTTTTAAGAATCCACTAGGATCTAAATTTGATTCAACTCTAATGAAAGTTAGCAAATGCATTTTTTAAAAGTCTTACAAGGTCACCACCAACCCTTACCTTGCTCAGGAAAAGCCTAAATTAATTACTGAACCTTCGGATAAAGCTGTGCAAGAGGAACTTGAGTTTGCTGCTATTATTAGGTAACCAGTTCACTAATAGTTCTATAGCATAATGGATTTTTTGCATTATCTCAACAAGATTAATCCCTTACTTTTCATTAACTCTTTCCTCTTAAACCTCATGCTCTTAGCTTCTAGATTTACCTTGACCTCTACCTCATTCTCTTTCAATTTAACTAAGGGCCCCTACAAGCGGTACTGAAGGCCTTGACGAACCATGCTCTGAGGAAGAAGCCCTTTGGCTTCTAATTGAGGTCATTTGCCTTCTAAGCAATATAATCTAGTTGTCAAGATATAGAAACATGAATTAAATAACCTAGAAATTTCCCTATGATATCTATAGAAAAGAAGTCGCACTTAAACTATCTAAATACTCAGAAAGGCAACACCTTAGATGAAAGTATCTCAGGCATACTACACATGCAGGGCACTATACTCTATATATAGTCATTGACCTCTAAACCATACTATGATACCATTATGTCACACCTTGGAATTTAGGATTGTGATCAACATAGAGGTAAGGATATTCTACCATATAAGCCTTTATCAAAACTTATATGCAAACATTAATACTCAAGTATCACTTTCAATCAAATTCAAATCATGTACAATAACTCATAAATATGCAAAAGGGACTTCCTGCCTGATTATATAGAATATACCATATACAAAAAAATATACAAATGATATACATAGATAAATAAATAGATAGATGGAGACACACACACACACACACACACACACACACACACACACACACACACACACACATATATATATTATCGAGTGTTATGCCTATGTACACAAAATAAATAGACCCATGTAAAATAAAATCTCTTAGGTGACTACATTAAAGATCTAGCATTCCAATGCTCTTCTCAAAAGCTTTTACAAGTTCTCACCTAGAAAATAAATCCTGCAAAAATTATAAATCTATGATAAGATGAGATTAATTCAATGGATACTGTAAATATGAAATATATTTTATAAGAAATAGTCTCTTTTAGGTATAAAATATAATATCAATATATCAACTGCATGTTTTTCATAATCTCAAAAGTAATATTTCAGACTATTAGATTTACCAAAGATGCATGCAGAAATATAAATAGGTATTAGGAGTCAACTTTGAGATCTCCCTTTGTCCTTTACTTCTCACTTGCATCAATACCTACATATACACATATATCAAATGTGCAATAAGAACATGTATACTTCTCCCCTTATGGCTTCCAGTTAAAATTAAGGAAAAACAAATATTATAGCTAAAACATATATGTTTAGAATCAAATTCATAGATCCATGTTCTTTCATGAAATCGTAAATGCAAGGCAATTAATAAAATCAATTCTTAACGACAAAATTCTTTTACGACTCCACATAGGATGCATATGCATGCATAATCATCCATTTCTCAAATGCTTAGTTAATAATCAAAGTAATAAGAATTTATTATCAAACAATCCACATCCAAATCATACATGACCTTCTCTTGGCCTCAATCTTAACTAACTCATTAACACTTCTCCAAACAATTTATAAGGCATAAAATAATTTAATATTTGATATAGTCTTAGTATAAAAATCAATTTACTAACATTCGAATGCATCTCAATAATTAAATTTTCAATGAACCTTTTAAAATAAGAAACAATGGAATAAAAGAAATAAATATTAACTCATAAGCTTATCGTCAAAAGTTAGATGAAAAATGGATCAATGTAGGCTAGACAATTGCTCCTCAACGTATCTATAACACAAATTCACTAATCATCGTCAGAATAATTAGAACATGGATATGCGAGATTAACTAAAACTCTAATATATCACAAAGCTTTTCCACTCAAATCTTATTTCCTTATAAACCAATTTCTAATGTCTAGTACATGAAAAACCTAATTATGCTTGATTCATTACCATTAATCATCTTATGTGGCAACACTTTATTCACAAATCCTAATTAAATTCAAATTTTGTTGCCACTATTCATTTTGCACATTAAAATTCCATTTATCACAATCTATTAACTAATCAATCAATTCTAACACTTACACGTTATTCTCGATTTCAATTTAACCTAAACGAATATAATCGAAAAAATGTGTCATAAATTGTATTTTATAATGAATAGTAATTATTATCCAAAAATTATTCAAAATATTAAAATAAGACAGTAATAGTACTAAAAATCATACTGAGAAGTTAATTTAACCTTAAGATGTTCGAATCCCTAGTAATCGCGAAAAGCCCTAAATCATAAATAGTAACTCTACTCTCCTCCCAACTTATTCGTTAACCAAATTGATCAATCAAAGTTTGTAGAGTATAACTCGTGTCAAGTACATGTGATTGGAAGTAAGAAATAAAACTTTAAATGGTTGAAATTTGAATAAATTGAAGGAAGTGGAAAAAGTTACAAAGGAGAGCAACAATGGCAAACCCTTGAGAAGAAATAAATTGGGGATGAAATGATTCATTCTACTTCTTTTTTTAATCTTATAGATAATCTAATAGATGAAAATTTTACTTATTTGCCCTTGAAGAATTAAAAAGAAAGAAGAAAAATGATGTTGAAAAGGTTAAATATGACATTTTCCTGCCTTCCTGCACATTTACTCTATTCCCAGTTTTGATTCTCTCTTGTATGACTTATAATTTCCATTCTATTCTTTCTATAAAATCCTTTTTCTATTCTCTTTTAGTAGAAACAATGGCTTGTGAATCAAATTTTTTAATCAATAAAAATTAATCTTGAATGCTCATATGTGTGAATGGTGCCTTAAGAAAATTTTTTTCTAAATTTATTAAATTCTCGTCAAATTCTTTCTAATCACTTAATATCCATTAATACGGAGTTAATAAATCAAATATTATCTTTTAGCTAAGCACATATTGTGTAAATTGACGTAAATACTCCTTGTGTGCAAAGTAACTAAAATACCCTTAAATTTAAATACGGGATATTACAATTGGAGTATGTAATATTATATAAATTAGAATTAAAATACATTATAATTTATGACTTTCTTAATTTATTTAATAATCAATTTTGTTTTAATTATTTTTAAATATATGTATGGATAATGTATGATTCGGTGCAAACATGAAACACTAACCCAATTACTAAGCTATGGCTATGATGCCTAAGTTACCTTTATAATATTAGGTTAAGTATTACTTTTAAATTAATACTAAGTGATATTTTAATTATCAAATCATTAAGATTTAGAAAATTGTTTAATATAAATAAATAAATTATATCTTTATTTGATAAGTCATAAAAACACATTTACCCAAATGTTATTATCTTTTTATATATTTTTTATAGATTAATAATAGAAATTCCAAATATTAATATCCCAAGTGATAAGGAAGATAATTTGACAATACCACATGAGTTTATTTATCAAAAATTTATTAATTTTAAAAGCCTTTTATGTCTCCTCATCTCTTTACTAAAACTAATGAGTGAAATAATATAATACTATTAAATTACCTATTATCTCACTTAAAATATTAGTATAAAAATATAATTTAGAATATCTAATATTACTAGAATTTATATGAACCTTAATTAAACGATTAGTTTTTCTTCTAAATCACAAGTTTCTTTTAGAAGATATTTTATAGAACTACAAGTAGGTGAAGAATAATTTATGATAGTTTTCATCAAATCACACAAAGTGTAAACATCGGGACCCCGTTAACAATATCTTGCCGAAAGACACAAGGCCATGTTTCCCTTCTTTATTCTCATGTTTGGTGTTCGGTTGGTGAATTGAGGATACCACTGAAATCTCTTGATTCAATTGTTTGAATGGAGTAGGACTCAGTTCATCCTAAAGTTTAAATTATCTAAGTTGTAGTCTATTGTAAATATAATCATCACATTATATTTTTTACGTAATTTAGTACTAACAATTTAGTTAGTAATTTATTCTAATTATAAATTTTATTAAAATTCTTGATTTTTATTTTCATTACTTTTTATTATTATTGACGTTGTCCAAAATTTAAACGTAAAAATAAAGTCGTCATCTATCCGAATAATAGTGGGATAAATTACCCAAAAAAATTCTATTCCAAGTCTAAGGAGTTGGTTAAGTGTAAAAAAGGTATTAGTCACCCCGCAACTTCTGTAAAAAATAATTACCATAAATATCAAATTTGAATATTAATTTTTCAAAATTTACTCTTATTTATAATTTTTACTAAGAGAAATGAGAATATTAAAAATATTTCGTCATCTTAATTTTTCTAAAAATATTAAGCTAAAAGAAGGGAGAATATTAAAATTATTCTGTTATCTTAACCTTTTTATTAATTAAAAATTTTAACCAAGAGAAATAAGAATATTAAAAATATTCTGCCATCTTGGTTATTTTTTTTATATTGAAAAATATAAAAAGAAATATATGCAAATAAAATAATTAATTAAATATAAAATTAAATGATATAAATAATTTATATAAATTAAAATAAATAAAATTTATTTTTTTCACATGAATGAAAAATAGATAAGGATATAAACACTCCATTAAAGGATATAAAGTAAATTACAGGAAAGTAAATAATATAGGGAACACAATATCCCTATTTAAGTGCATGAAAATAAATTATAGAACAGTAAATAACATAAAGAATATAATATCCTCACCTAAGTGCGTAAAGTAAATTACATGAAAGTAAATAACATAAAAAATATAATATTCCCACTTAAGTGTATAAATATAAATTACAAAAGGGTAAATAACATAAAAAACACAATATCCCCAGTTAAGTACATAAAATAAATTATAAGAAAGAAAATAATATAAGAAAAATAATATCCTCACTTAAATGCGTAAAATAAATTACAAGAAAGTAAATAATATAGAGAATATAATATTCTCACTTAATTGTGTAAAAGTAAATTACATAAAAGTAAATAACATAAAAAATACAATATCCCTACTTAATGTGTAAATATAAATTGCAAAATAGTAAATAACATAGGGAATATAATATTCTCATTTAAATATATAAAAGTAAAATATAGGAAAGTAGATAGTATAGGGAACATAATATCTCCACTTAAATAAATAATAAATAAATATATGTGATAAAGTATAAAATAAAAGAAGTAAGAGATATAACTTTTTATAATAAGATAAGATTAAATGAAAATTAGAACATTTTATTAATAAAAAAAATTACATAGGTTAAAAAAAAAATTCTAACCTCTTTTTCTTTTCTTCTTTTCCTTTCTTTCTTCCTTTTTTTCTTTTCATATTTTTTCTTACACTTTTCTTACACTTTCTTTCTATACTCTCACAATTTTTGTCTTACATCTAACTTCATTTCCAAAGAGCAAAATGGCTTAGTATTTATAGGTAAACTTTAGGGACGAAATATTAATAATAGATTCCAAGTAGATGATTATTAAATGAATTTGTTGACAAATTTGGATTGAATCTTTGACAAATGCATTTAATAATTTTAGTTGTTATAAAAATATCATGAATGACCTTAAAAATCAATAAATCAACCTCGTGATAAACATAAAAATTATAGATAATTATCTTAACTTTAATTTATAACTTGTCTCAGGTCAATCTGATATTTCTATCAAAAGTTATAGGTATAATATTAAAGGTCAGCCTAGGCCATAACAGCAAGTGAGCTTATAATGGGCTTCGAAAATGGGCTTAAAAGTATAATATAGAGTAAGAACTAAAGTTTAACCTAAACATAAAAGTTTTATGCCATTAAGATATATTTTAAAAGATAATTGTATCAAATGATTTTGAGATTTCTACCAAAAGTTATGGATATAAAACCAAAATAAGATTGGGCTGGGCTAGAACAGTAGTTAGACTTATGATGGGCTTCAAAAATAGGCTTGAAAGTATAATATAAAGTATAAATTAAGAGTTATACCAAACAAAAAGTTTTAGCCTATTAATTTATATTTTCAAATCCACTTGTTTCAAATGATTCCGAAATTGCTATCAATAGTTATGGGTAAAACATTAAAATTAGGTTGAGCTCAATCGGAGTAGCAATTGTACTTGAAATATGACCTTAAAAATGCTATATAGAGTTCAAACAAATGCTTGATCCAAATTTAAAAAATTTAGCCCATTGATTAAGCTTTCCATTGGATTAAGAATCACCTTCATAACTCCTTTAGTTAAAAAGTTGTACTCTTTTTATCAATCTTATATCGAGAGAGAAATTAAACAATGATTACTAACAAAGTAAAGTTTAAACCTAAAATAATAAACCTACTTATACTATAATATTTATCCTAAATATACATATTTAAATACTAATAAAAACCTTTACTAATGATTTAAAACAAAAATTTACAAACAAAATATTTATTATTGTACTTCTCTTTGATATTTTCAAATAAGTAAATTCTTCAAAAAAAAATTGTAAAAACATGAACCATAAACTCTTTAGACAAGAAATTTATAAACCATCTTTTTGTGCATAAATTGACATATTAATTATGGGGCTTAATTATTAAAAATTATTCTTATTATTTTTATTAAAATTAATATCTTTTAGGCTTTAGAATTACATCTTTAACCTTGTTCATCAACTAATGACTCTTAGACCAGTTAGCCTTAGGGCATTAGGTATTAAGACACCCCTACGAGTTTTTTCAAGTTATAAATTTTTATTATTACTATTTTTTTTAAAATACAAGAATTGTTCTATATAATTAAGAATATTACTAGGGCATAGCTCATCCCTAACCCTTATTAATAATACTTGTATTTAATTTTTTTTGAATAAAAAACTAGTTCTATAAAGCTAAGTATTCCATTAGGGTACAACTCATCCCTAGCCATTACCAATAAGACTTATATTTAATTTTTTTCTTTTAAATATAACACTTGTTCTATATAACTAAGTATGCCCTTGGGGTACAGCTCATCCCTGGCCTTTACCAACAATATTATATTTAATTTATCTTTTTTTCTTTTAAATATAAGACTTGTTCTATATAGCTAACTATGCTACTAGGGTACAGCTCATCTCTAGCCTTTACTAGCAAGGCTTACATTTAATTTTCTTTTCTTTCTTTCTTTTTTTATCAATGCCTTTAGATATTATTTTTGATGAAATCATTAGAACAAATTATATGAAATCTTTTGCTTACAACCCATAATCATGTGCCAAAATATGTGTGTGATAAGAATGGCTTATAAAACTCTTGTATGATAAGTTTATGAAGAAATAAATAATAATATGAGAATTTACAAAATTTGAATAACTCAAATAGAAGTAAATAACTAGACCTTATTATAAATTTAAAAATATATGCAAATAATAATAACAATATTAGGATCTATCTCAAGAATTGAGAGGAAAAGAAATAACCCGTTACTCAGCCATCCATATAGAAGTTGGACGCTTGCTTTTTTTGTTTTCTTTTTCTTTTTTTTTACAACATAATAAACACACTTTAACATACATAATAATACTTATAATTCTAACATCATCTAACATCAACTATCCTTACCTTATCTGATATAAGATATTATTTTAACATCTTAATATGAAAAGATAAAGTATAAAAAATATTACCTGAGATAAAATTTTTATACAAGAACAATCTGTAATAAACTACGAAAAAGAAAAGTTAAAGACAGAGTGTCAAATTTAGTTTGCACTTTTTATTGCTTTTTACTGACTTATCTATCTGAGCTACCCTTAGATCATATTTATAAACAAAATCTTATAATTGATCAATTAGTTGCTCAGGATTTAAAGCATAAATTAAGATTTGTCGTGTTAAAGGCGAGATAAATTATTCTTCCACAACTTGATCAAGAAAAGATAACAAAAGATCAAAAAAATTATTAATATTTAACAAACTAATGAGTTTTTGGTGAATATCCAATTGAGCCTATGAAACAACTTGAAAAAGTTTTTCTAAAGTACCAAAACTACCTGAAAGGCATATAAATGTATCAGAGTTACATATCATTCTTACAATACATTTATGCATAAAAGACACCTTTAACTCGTCACTAACTACTTTTTTAATAAGATTTTCTGTAGTTAAAGGTGTAAGAATAATATCCAGCACTTAACTACCTCCTAAATATGTTATTATTGACACATATCCTATTAACCTAAGCCTATCTCTTTTATAGACCAAATGAATCTTTTTCTCAACTAAAATTTAACCTAAATTACTTACACTATTAATAAACTCTTTGTACTTTGTTGGACTAGTCCCACAAAAGACGCATATTTTTCAAATTTGACGAACTGACATATTTTTTATTTTTAACTAAATTTGACTCTGCAAAATAAAAAATAATTATGCATTTTTATAGATAAAAAAATAATCACTTTACAAGTGAAAATAAAATAATTTTTTTTTATTGTAAAGGATAAAATAATAATGACACATATATACAATAACTATAGCTTATATCATCCTTTAGAAATGGCTTGAACATTCTTTATAGATTAAAAATAGACTTTTTCTCTAATTTTCTTAGAAATTGGCAAACATAATCATTTACAATAAGATTTCTAATACTATAATATTCATGCCTATTTCGAAATAGTTCCTTTAATTTCAAAGTTTGTGTTGTACCAATCTATAAAAATGCGTCTCAAGAGTCAATAGAGTATTATCTAAAGACTCCTTACTCAATCTATTTTTAATAAATTGAATTTTTTTCTCACGATTATAAGAAAGATATCCCAAAGAGTAACATCATTTATTATAATTCTATCTTGTACATCTGTGACAAATTTACAATCCTTTTACTTATCATTTTTTAGAGTAAGAACTCTTACCTAAACTAGACATGTGAAAAATAAAGAGATTAGGAGATTGTCTACCTAGCCAAATTTTTGCTTCAATCAACCACCTATGTCTTAAGAAATGCCATTATTCATAAGTATCTTTAAAATTATTACTCTAATTTTATATATTTTTACCAGACTATTTACAACTTTAGCAGGACTTGTTTCATACTTAGCTATATCGAACTGAAATCCCATAGATTATCGTTATTAGCCACTTATCCAAGAGTAACAAAATTATCCTATAAAATAAATAAATAATTATTAATATAATTTTTGATAGTTAAAAATTATTTTGACTCAATTTTATAAATAAAGAAAATGATTACATACTTTTATAGAAAGAAAAAATAAAATAATAGTAATATTTATATAGACTAGCTCAACTATTAAATACAAAAGTCAAAAAAAATAATAAATACCTATATTATTGACTAGTTTATCAAAATTATCCTAATAGCTAGTTTAAAATCAAGCAACAATACATAAACACACTACTACCAAAATTCAATGCCTCAAGTTAAGATACAAACTTATCAAATAATTTTGATAGATGACTTAAAAATTAAGTCTCATATTATCACAAATTCGACACCTCGAGCATGGATAAAATTTGTATAGGACAAAATCGGGTTATGACATACCCAAGTAAAGGTATTGATACTTTAACTAGTATATATCAATACCCAGATGAAGGTGTCAATACCTTTCAACGAAAAATTATATTTTCACCAAAATAAACAGATATTTAGCTTATAAAAAGACTATTTTGCTTATTTTAAATGCAATCTCTACCATTCTTTTCATATTTTTAACGTTAAACTAGTCTTTTCTCAACTCATTTATTTGTATATGAAATCAAAGGGGTAAATCATTTTATTTTCTTCCTCTTAATCATCGTTTACTTTTAATTTGAGAGAAACAATATATAGTGCCTGTTTATTTTAATTTTCTTCAATTTTTTCATTATTTTACCAATTAAATTTTCATTTCTTGCTATAAAGCCATAGTATTCTATACCCTTTATGACTAGAGACCAATATTTCTTCATTTCATTAAAGATTCAAGTGGAAAAGAGAAGTTAGAGTTTGTGAACAAATTAAGGAATTTTTATATTAGATAAATAATTTAGCTTCTTCAAGTTATAAACAACTTATTAGTAAGATTTTTAACCTACTTGAGTTTAAATGGTAGCTTAATAAGGGTTATGACTTGAGGTTATCTATACATTAAAAAATTCTAAAATTTAGGCTTTTAAATTAAATATTTAAGTGTGAATTTAAAGAATTTAATTAGAAAATATTAAATTAGAGGTTAGAATAACTTAAACTATGATTTTGATGAGGATTAAGTAGATAGATACTATTTATAAGCACTATTTATCTAACTCTAAATTTTGTTGAATTAAATGTAATTTATAGAATTTATGAAATTATTGTCGTATGAGTGATTTAGGCATTGAATAATCGAGTAGCGAGGCCTTGAGGTTTAAGAATTAGGGGAAATGTATACCCTCCAAATTATATGAATGGATTTCATCCTTTTAAATGCTTTTAAAATAATTTATGAAAACTTACTTGTTTGTGAGCTAAAAAATAGTTTAATGTACGTTTATTATTTACAATAAAAAGATAAACGATCTATTAATTTAGTATTGACTTTTTTATAAGGCTGGAAGCCAATTATGATATTTTTATATGATATTATTTTGTAAACCTTAATAATATGCATATTTATGATATGAAATTATATATATATATGATTGAGCTTATATTAAATGTGGTCGAAGAGCCAGTATTTTATAAATTTATTTTGTTTTATAATATGGAAGCTAAGAAGGCCATAGTCATGAGGGCTAAGCTGTAACTACAAATTTAAGTAGCTTAAGAATGATTACGCTATCCTAGGTGAGTGCAGTTAAGTAGCCTAGGGACTGTCATGTGTGTGTGATTACATGCATACCACAAAATGTAGCAAAAATAATAATTTTATCCCGTATTCTAATTTTTTGCAAATTAAACACATTTAATTTACAATCACTAACCTTTAGTAATTCTCTGATGAAGTGCAACACCAATAATGTGATGTCTTTGAGAAATCAAATGCTTTTAATTTTCTGCTGATTGACCAATTAAAGAGAGAAAATGAGAGAGCTAAAGAGGAAGGCAGAAAACTAAAACTGAACGCCTTTGGATGAAGCAAAAGTGATTCTATTTCTAATTATAATTTTGTGACAAATATTATTGGGACCCTTAAACTGTAAAATATCATTCGGGCCTCTAATTATAAAATGTCATTTAGGCCTTTCGACTTTTATAAATTATAAATTAACTCTAAATTTTATTTAAATATCTACATATTTATAGAATATCGTGATTTATTCTAAATTATAATAAGGTTAATTTTAAAGCTCTCATCTTATTAAAAAATTTAACACATAAATTATTTATGACTTCTGGCCAAATAATATCTTTGAGAGTGTTAGCTCTCTTATGCATATTATTTACTCTCTTTCATAGTAAGGATAATCTCAGAGTTTATATTGTG
>JAWDEX010197656.1:0-11915 GCA_035221805.1 Trichilia hirta
ACCTACTTTTGTCTAATCAAACTTCTATTCTCTTATACTCACACGTACAGAAATTTTATAAAAAGTAAAAGTAATACATGAAAGGGCACTTTTTTTCTTATTTTTGAAAAAAAAAATTTCTAGGAAAGATCATCTTTCAATAGTTAAGAGAGAAATTGTATTTACGAATATTTTTTTGAGCCTAATTTCTCAAGTTGATAAAATACTCGAATATTTATATTTTTTCTCCTTTTATTTGATTTTGTATTATTTTCTAACTTAAGCGTTATAGTTTATTTATCAAAAATTTAATTTTATTTTTAATTTATTTTTTTCTAATTTCAGATAATTTTTAAAAAGATTTTAGGGCGATTATGATGATAAATCTGTATGTATAGTCAATCTTCTGTTACTAAAAAAATTTTGGACATCGACATTACCAATGGTTAACCGTCGTCTAGCTCTGGAAGTTCTGATTAATTCATCCAAGCTTTTATGATCTCATGATTATCATAATTTTTCTTAATAATATATTTTAAATCAAGACACGTAGGTGTTGTCACTAGCCTCTAGGCTAAATTAGATGTAAACCAACTTAGAATTCTATATTTACAATAAATATATTCAATTCCATATTTAGATCACTTTTGTAGTATTGTAATGCTCACTTATGTGTCTCAATTTTGAGGTTAAGAATTCAATCCTCATCGTTCATTTACGAGAGTTATTTTTATTTTATTTTTTTTTTGACATAAAAACTTGATCCCTTTTCATTTAAAGAGCATATTTTTCAATTAAGTTTTAGTAAATTTTAATTTGAAAACGGTTACGTTAAATATTTAATTTAATTTGTAATAACATATAAACATAATAACTATTTGAGTTATATTTTGGAAAGACCGACGAAGTCTACTGGGTCTGGGTCAAGACGAGGGATGAACAATGAGCTGGAAACGAGTTAGCTTAAAAATTTGAGAAGACTAAAGGTAAAATAGTAACAAAGAGTGGTGACCACTGTATAGGATGGATTTTATTAGAAAAATTACACAAAATGCTGCAAATAATTTTGATATTTTTTGATACTTACACGATAAAATTAGTCTATAGCATTGATAAGAAAGCAACTATTTTAGAAAATTTTTTAAAAATATCACGAAATTTGCTCCTCAAAAATCCTAAAAAAAAAAAAGTAAAGAAATATATCTTACCTAAAAGGTTATCCTACGACTCATATCAAGAAAATTCCTTAACTGCTTTGTGTGACCAAAAAATGTCCCTATAGATTGATGACACCTGTACGTTTTTTACAGTAAATTTTCATCACATGTACATGTTCCAAATATAACAAGGACAAGACATAGGAAAAATAGAAGACATTCCACTTCATTCGCCAAAAAAAGAGCAAAAGATGAGCTAGCGAAAAAACATTCTATCATTTTTTCTTTTCCTATTTTTTTTTTTTTTTTTTCTTTTCTTTTAAGTACTATTCTTAGATAATCCTTTCTTCTCTAAAATTATTACTCTAATTTATACGTCAAAATGTATATGCTAGATAACAATACATGTTTCTTGTATTTTTATAGGTCCTTTTTTTTTCTTTCACTAAACATAGTAGTTTTGATGCGTATCACATCGATTAGTGAGATAGATTTTTTGAAATTTATTAGTTTGGACAAATTTTTCTTATAATTAAATTTTGAAGCGGAGTTAAACTTAAATTTATATCGGAATATTGTTATTAATTTTTAAGGTAGAGTTAAATTTAAGTTCATATCTAAATTTTTTTAGTTTTTTTAAGATTTTATTTTTTTCTTTATATCAAATCTTAATCTTTGACAAAATTTTGGCGCCAACAATATTAATACTGATAAAATTCATCTTCTTGTAATCAGAATACTATTATCAATTTTCATCTTTGATAATAAGAAGGATATGAACGATTGGTATGTCTGGGTCAAGATTAGGGATGAACAATGAGATCGAAACAACTTAAAAATTTGAGAAGACTAAAGGTAAAATAGTAACAAGGAGTGGTCAACACTGTGTAGGTGGGATCATATTAAAAAATCAAAAAAAATTTGCACAAAAGGCTGCAAACTATTTTGATATTTTTTTTGACACTTGGATGAATCTGATTTGCAGGAAATATTGAACCAATAAAGTTACTTTACAATAATTATTTTAGAAATCTTTTTTAAAAAAACACCAAGTTTGCTCCTCAAATATCTTAAAAAAAGAAGGTTAATGGGAAGTGGACACCTCATCCATCTATAAGAAATAATAGGCTGAATACAATATACTCAGAAGTAAGGAAATATATCTCACCAAAAATATTATCTGTAACTCATATCAAGAAAAATAACTTGTGTGACAAAAAATTTCTCTATAGCATGATGACACACATGTTCGTTCTTCCCATAATAAATATTCGTATGTATAAAAGGTGAAATCTAAGAGTGTCTCAAATATAAGCGGACATGGAAAAAAAGAGAGGACTCTTGGATATTTAATTAAATATATACAAATTATATATGTAATTAATTGTGTATTGTATATTATTATAAGGATAAATTCAAAATAAAGTAATTATTTAAAGTTAATAAAGTATGAATTTTAATGTATTTAATAAAGTGTAGATTTTTTATGTAAAGACTAATTCGTTATTTTTAATATTATGATAGGTAAAAATTAAAATTAATAAAAAATTTTATAAAAAATGTTAGAATTAACTTATACAAAAATTTTTTGGATAATTTATCTAAGAAACTTTAAATAACTTCTCTAAGAAATTGAGGACAACTTCTACAAATTTTTTTCTTTTTATATAAAAAGATATTATGATCTTTAAATTACACACATTATTCTTTTTACTCTGCATCTCATTATTAGAGAAAATAGAATATTTTAAAAATTGCATATCGATTTAAAAGATCAATAGTTAGTTTTAGTTACATATTTTATTATAATAGAATTAAATATATTTTTGTATTTAATTTTATTCTTAATGATACAATATGAGAAATTTTTTTTATTTAATTAATTGTCTTAATATGCGGTATCTGAGCCACTCTCATGTTATTTTATTAAAAAATTTACTTTTTTTTTAATTTTTTTATGAATTATACATATGTGTATATGTATATTGTCTGATTATAATGTATATATATATAGGAGAGAGAGAGAGAGACTTATGTATTATTTTGATAAATCTTTAAATATACGTATAAAATATGTGTATATTGTTCTTGATTTGTTTTCTGATGGATACATAGTGTTTATTATGTATTTTGTATTGTATAAAGTGTTATAATTTATTTTAAATAAATTAAAAGGATTAAAAAATTAACGAATGGGGTGGATAATTTGTAAAATTTTATTTTTTTTAAAATTTTTGGCTGTAAATCACTATCGCGCAATAATTAGCCGCCGTACATTTTTGGAAATTACATGAAATTGATAATTATTCAAATTTCCATGCATGGACATATTGGAGGGTGGCGATAGTAGAATTCAAAATGATTTTGTAAGACTAGGATTCATATGGCACTAAAATCAACGGACAAAAATTTGGAAATTCGGACGGGTGGCGGATGAAATCTGGAAAACACAAAGTAGAAATTAAAATCGTTATGACAAATTTCACTTAGATCCTTAATAAGCAAATTTCAGTGAAGCCCCGTATGTGATCGTTCAAGTCTGATATTCAAATTTTTTTAATTTGACCCTAAAATTTAAATTTTTTTGCAGAATCATCAAAAAATAAAATTTATGTAATTTTGGACAAGATTTACAATAATTTTATAATTTAGTCAAAAATAAAATTTTAAAAATTATAATTTAACCTCTAAATTTTTAAAAATTATATTTTATTCATTAAAAAAAAAGAAAAAAATTATGACCAAATATAAAATATTAAGATTTTGAACTAATTTTATAATTAATATTAAGGCCAAATTAAAATTTTATTTATGATTTTGAAGTTAAAATGATAATTTTTACAACTTAATTCAGAATAAAGTTTAGACTTTTTTTGATACTATACTAAAATTTAATTTAATTTATACTTTTACATATATACGTGGTGAACCAAACTTTTAATTAGATGGATATTCATAAAGGTTGGGTGTGATAAATGCTACTACAGTACTTGTGATACTATTTTCAAACTTATCATATATCTTAAATTATAACAGGCGTGGTGAATGTTATTCGATTGTACTAAAAAATACCTGATCGCAAATAAGTCATAAGAAAAATATTAAAAAAATATATTATGCCATTATATTTTAAATTCAAATACCAATACAATAAACTCTTGTGAGATATATTATTTGAAAGTGAATTAAATAAACCAAAAATATTGTTAAAACAATCTTTCTTGTAAAAATTAATTTTAATTAAAATATTAAAAAATTGTGTGTGTAATTCATACAGGTATTGACCAACCCAAAGGAAGGTCATACTTGGTCGAATTATATATACATATGCAGTAATAAACATGTAGCGATTATTCGGGTACATGTGAACAATAAATTGGTCTAAAAAAGGATTAATTGTTTGATAGGTCTTATTGTTAGTATTTGATTATTATATCAAGATATTACTTAGAATTTAATATTTCTATCTAAAGATTAAATATTAATATTGTGTTCAGTATCTTGTGATAGATTGTACTATTATTTAAATTCATGAATAATATAATATTGTATTTATGTAAATTTATAAGTTATGCTCTTTAATTAAGTTATTAGTTTTACATAAAATTATTACTTCCAGCATAAATTTATTAACTTAATGGCATAAACTTCAAGATATAAAAAAAAATATTATAATCGTTTTCTATATTGTAAATCTAAACTTTTGTATTAAAGACAGAACAACCCATTAATTTTATAGGCATATATTCTTCCAATAATAAGATGAATATAAAGAGGCGGAAATGTTCAAATTGCGTTAGTCTTGTGATCATGAAATGTGTTACTCTAAAAACTTTTAAAAGTATTATGTTCAAAGGGGTTACCACTGCCAAAAGATTTTTTAAAGCGAATGTTGAGTTTGCAATGGGAGTAAGTATATCTTTTTGATTTTATATATCAATGACGTATTATTTATTGATATAAGTCCTTATTTATATTAGGATATATCAAGATTGCTCTCAAAATATATTTGAGATTATTATAAAAGGGCTTTGTCATAAAAGTCAAATATTATAAATTAGGTGACACTCTTATTACTAAAAGAGACAAATTTAGTCTCAAATAAAAACCCCCAGAATAAGTTTAAGATAAAAGAGATGCCAAAAATTCTTTATGCATTAACAATAAAGAGTCTAATGTATATATATTTGGATATTTCTTGTCTAGTTGAAATGCTAGAAAAGTATTTAAGAATCCTAGATTGGATTATAAGAAAAGTATTTTTGGTAGATACTTAAAGGATCTTAAATTGAATCATCAAGAAAGTAGCCTAAATAAGTATTTCAAAGATCTTGAATTGGATTATTAAGTAAATTATACGGTATTTATAAAGAACAAAATGGTAGGTGTTCACATAAAAAAGAATTTATATAAGATTGAGATCAACAAATTTTTAATTCTAAGGATCCTAATATAATAGAAAATTCACATCGAACTATATCTACTTGCTAGTTAGAAGAGTAATTACTGGAAAAAGTTTCAAACAGATACTTATAATTTTTTTCACTATAGCAGTAGAGTTCATAGCATTTTATGAAGCATTTATTAATAAAATTCGGTTGTAAATTATTGTTACTAGGTTACAAATAATGATAAAGTTAAAAGACCGTCAAAGATATTATGTGATAATAAAATAATATTATTATATTCTAATAATAAGAAAAGTTTAATAAAGTCAAAGCATGCAGACTTTAAGTTTATAGTTATTAGAAAGAAGACTCAAAGTGATCAGGTATCTATTAAACATATAAGCCAAACTCTATTATTGCAAATCTGCTCATTAAGAGATTAAGACCCAAAGATCTTTCATAAGTACATTACTCATATGGGTATTATATTTCTTGAGAATATAAGATTTTAGTGAGAGTTTATACTTCGGATACTTTTGGTTATAGATATGTTAAGGTTTAAGGTTACAGTAATAAGAAATTTGGTTTACAGTCTAAATTTATTTTAGATTTGATCTTATAAAGAGGACTAGTTGGAAATAGTTATGATTTGATTATATTGTATGTAATTTTCACGCTACACATTCATGCTTAATCCATGTCATTCAGTTATATCAATATATGAGATCATTGATAAGTTTAGTTATAATTAAATGTAACAAATGCCCCCTTAATCCTATGTTAATATGATTGATGGACCGAATTATTTGAAAATGCATTAATAATAACAATTTTTTGAGCTTAATAAGATTCTAGTGTAATGCACAATTAAAAAGTAACATAAATGACTTAAGTTAGAGATTGTTAGATATTTAATCAAATATATATAGGTCATATGTGTAATTAATTGTGTATTGTATGTTATCATAAGGATAAGTCCAAATTAAAGTGATCATCTAAGGTAATATATATGGGTCATATGTGTAATTAATTGTGTATTGTATGTTATTGTAAGGATAAGTCCAAATTAAAGTGATCATCTAAGGTTAATAAAGTATGGACTTTACTATATTGGTAAAGTGTGATTCTTTTATGTGTAGAGACCAATTCATTATTTTTAATATTATGATGGATAAAATTGAAAATAATAAAAATTTCTACAACAAGTATTAAAATTAGTTTATACAAGAAGTTTTAAATAGTTTCTCTAAGAAACTTTGAATAACTTCTCTAAGAAGTTAAGGGAAACTTTTTTAAGAAGCTATTTCTATATATAAGAAAAGGTTATAGTTCCCAAATTATACCTATCATTCTTTTCACTCTGACATCCCATCATTAGAGAGAACAGAGAATTTTAAAAACTACATGTTAATTTGAAAGACCAACCATAAGTTTTGGTTATATGTTTCAATATCGTAGATTCAAGTGTTCTTTTATATTTAATTTTATTCTTGATGATACAACATGAAAAATTTATTTGATTTGATTAATTGTTCCAATAAGAATATTCCACTCTATTTACAAAAAAATAGCAAAAGATGAATTGGCAGAAAAACGTTCGATAACTTTTTTTTTTTTCTTTATTGAAGGATTATTCTTAGATAATCCTTTCTTTTCTAAGATCACGACTTTAACTTATAATTCAAAACATATATGCTAGACACCAATGTTGTCCAAGATGGTAGAACCCAAGAAAAGAGTGAATTGGGTGTTTTGAGAATTTTAAAAGAGTGTTAAAATTTTATTGATGAGGTGTAACTTTAAAGATCTGAGACGATGATATAAATGAAGATCGATTAGAGATGCAGAGGGAGAAAACACACAAGAAATTTATAGTGATTTGATAATGCACCTACATTCACTTTTTTGATGACTCTACATCGAGGTTTAGTTATCTTTTGTTTGCATGGATCAAGTGTAACCTAGATTTTACAACTCTTTCTTAATGGTAAAGGAAAACCTTATAATCTCTTCCTTAGTGGTAAAGAGTAATCTTACAATCTTCTTCTTAATGATGAAGGATAACCTGACAATTTATGTAGCAATATAGTTTGATTCTTTAATAGACTGAATATTCAGTAAGCTTACAATTTTTTAGTATTCTCTCTCTAGAATAATGAACTAAGATAGAAAAAATATATTTTTAAGTAATGCTCTTTTTCTTTTGTATGTACTGTTCAAATTCAAGAATAATTAGTTGAATGCCTCTTGCTTTTGTTTTGGTTTTCTATCTGTCTTTTGATAGGAAGCATTAAAGTTTTTAAATAATCTTCTCTTTTCTCTCAATGGCTCTCTAATACTTCATTTAATGTTGGCTATAATGCTTATAGATATGACTGTTAAAGCTAATTTTTAGAATATATCGATACTTTTAAGTAATATATTAATACTTTAATACTTTGAGCTTTTAAGTATCGATTTATGATTATGGTTTATTGATATCTTTGCTATACTGATCTTTCTGCTTGAGTCTAAAAAAATTTCTTCTCAAAGATGCATCGATACTTTTGACAACTATATCAATAAATATTTTTCTTATAGAAGCTTTTTATCGATATGTAATATTTTTTGTATTGATATAAAGTTATGATACATACTTTTAATCTTGGTCTTCAGGATGTATTAATATTTTTGTGTAAGATATCAATACTTTTGCCTTTCAGTCTTCATAATATCGATCTAGTTTTAGTCTTGTATCGATATATTCTACTTTTCAAAGGCCTCAAGTTTTTCTTTTGAAAAAATGCTCGATAAAATGTATCAATACTTCATCTTTGTATTTCTCTTAATCTTAATCTTCTATGATTTTGACTTTTGATATGCCTTAATTTTGACTTTTAACTGTAAACATTTTTATTGGCATCTATCGATCTTTTTATTGTAGAGTATTGATATTAATCACAATGCTGATGTCTTTTTACTTGGTATCAATCTTTAACCTTTTTGGATTTTGTCTTCGATATAATGTATCGATACTTTTATTATGTGTTCGATACATTGTTACTTCTTTAGCTACGTATCAATTTCTTTGGCTTTCTTCATCAATTCTTTGGTTTGCATTTAATTTTTTTTCACAGATTATATCGATATATAGTTTAAATGTATTGATACTTCTTTGTCTATATAATTAGGTATCAATTTATTTATCTACAAAGAATACCTTTCTCAGCTAGGGCAGTTAGTAAGCATTTATATCATTGCCATCATTAAAAACTAACTAGCAAGTACTTGTTTTGGTCATCATCAAAAGCTTGTAATCAATAATCTCTACCTTTTTTGATGGTGACAAAATACTAAAGTACTCTGTATATATATATGCTCCTTATATGCATATTCTCCCCCTATTTATATTCTCCTCTTACTTTTTATATATAGTTCTCACTTTTTTTGTCAGCAATTAAAGAAGGAAAGAAATGTACATAATAGACACCAAAATCATACGGTATCATTGAGTCGAAGTGAATAAAGTAATAATAAGGATAATGCTTAGCATACATGATCTAAAAAAGAAATAAACAAGTATTGTCAGAATATAAACCATATATAAAAGTGAGAATGTCAAGATGTAAACATCTAGTATAATTACATAAAGACTAAAAAAAATTCAAGTATAAAGAATTAATAACAATGAGCGTGCTGGAGATCTTCTTGTGCCTTTCATATTAAGTCATTGAGATTAGCAAGGTCATCATCATCATCTAAAGAAGAGTTAGAGTCCTACACAAAAACTGAATCTAATGATTGCTATCGGTGAGATAGGCCTGGTTTCTACTCGTATAAAGACCTATAACCAGGCGAAAGAGATCAAAAAGGACTCTACTGATATTGAAAATGAGGTAGAGGTCAAGGTCCAGGTAAGGGCACAAGTCCAGCTCGATATAGTTGAGAAAAAAAAGCATTAGTCTTATATCAGAACTGAAGCATGAGTTGTCCAAGATAAATGACCACCTTTTGGCCTTGATCCAAGACCAATTAAAGGCCTAAAACTATGTCAGCATCATGGACTTTAGGTGATCTAAGCTCTTATGAAGATCAGATGATAGTCGTTTAGCCGCTGATGATAGAGAAGGTAACACAAGAACAAGTATAAAAGGGGACACTACCGTAAAATTTATAGATGGCTGAGAAATAAGAATCTCTTCCTCTTATACATGCTCACGAATATCAGTAGTAGTCCATAGTCTTGTAGGTTATTGCTCCTGAAGGATCCATTAGTCGTTTGAGTTTGAGTGTAATGCATGTGGCGAATGGTCGTCTCACTTAATGACGTAAAGAAAGAAGGCTCAATGCTATCAACACCATCTAAGACGTGCAGACGTAATCATTTGAGAATTTAAATAATGATATATCGATGGTGCAAGGACATAGTCTTGGATAAAATAGTCTAAGTTATCTCATAAATAATTTAAGAAATTATATTTGAGCATCTACCCTCCACTGTACATTACATCCATCATATATCTTTAAATGTTATCTCAAAGAAGTATGCAGATGCAGCATTGACATTGTAACTCATAATTAGATGTAATAATTTCTCATGAATGCCTAATTTGACTGGTTTAAAGTCAATATTCTATAATTTAGGATTCTTAAAGATACTACGATAAGTCTTTATTGCTCTAAAGTTTTCAACGGGATAATTTTCTCCTCTAACTGGGTTATCTAACACTTGAGTTAAAACTTTTTTTATCAACTACTAAATTAAATTCTCTCATAAAAGCTCTAAATTTATGTGTAATTTTACGTTCTGTATTAGAGTCTGTGGTATCTATATTTAAGTAAAAGAGTTTCACCAACTCTGGGTCATAACTCCCTTTGAGGTTCAGTAATCTAGTCTATCTAAACTTCCTAAAGTATTTAGGTAGGAAAAATATAGAGATTCTAGAAAATCAAAATCACTGACCCTAAGATTCTTTTACAAAAATATAATGAAGAATCTGTCTTCGTGTTTTAGACTGGTAAAGCCTATAGCTTGTGTAGGAGAGAGGTATCATGTTCAGATTCTGATGTATAAGGTCATTTTTCCTTAAAACTATTAGAGATTTTGGTTCGTACAACCATATGAAAGTTGTCATTTATGGTCAGAGAAGTGTTTAGAAAACTAAAAATGAGGAGGTAGTAGTGGGTTTTATGGAAAAAGAAGAAGAAACTACCTCTTTATATTCATATCGTACAAAAGTATCGGTACTTACGAGAAATATATCGATACTTTTGAGTTTTTGATGCTTAATAGCGATATAGTTTTCATAGAGTATCGATATATATGAGAGGCGTATCGATACAGTTACAGAAAGTATTTATATATATATAGATATTTGAACCGTTTTAAAATATGTATCAATTTAATTTTTAAGAAAAATAAATAAATTTTGACACATTGTAAACTCTGGTTGATTAAGAAATCGAATAGGCAGGAGTTTTTAGATAGTGAGCATTTGAATTTTATTTGTGCAACATGTGACAATTCTTTGTAATTAATGCACCAAAACCGCTCTAATCATGTTGCATATTTGACAAAGTGATGTCAAAGAGGACTTTGTCTTCTATTGTGCAAAAGCATCAATATATGCATCTATATGTATCGATATATTTAGGTCTACGACGTCATTTTTCTGCAGTATTGATATTTTGTCACTTCAAAAGATAGAATATCGATATACAAGATTTTTATATATTGATACTTTAATCTATTTGTATCGATAGAGGTTTTGTGCATCAATATATTTTGGACACTTAAAAGAGAGTATCAATACCCAATTAAAATGTATCGATGCAATTCGATACTTTAATTTTATTGCATCGATATACAGGTTCTGAGACAATAACTTCTCATTCATTCGAAGAGATGTATCGATACTTACCCAATTTGTATCGATACAGTCACTCATATTAATTCTAATCAAGAGATGAGTAAGCACTAACACTAATTTTTCTAGTTTTATTATTTTTAGTTGACTTTTAATTTTACAAAATCTTTCTCTGTTCAAGAGTTTGGTAAAAATGTCAGTAATTTAATTCTTACTATTGATGTACTCTATAGATACATCACTTTTACTAATATAATCACGTTTAAAATGATATCTAATTTCTATATGCTTAGTTTTAGAGTGGTGAATTGAATTTTTGGTCAATTTATTATACTGGTATTATCACAAAATATGAGAATGTTTGGGTAATCTAATCTATAGTCATACAGTTAATGTCTAATTCATAAAAGTTGAGTACAATAATGATGAGTACATAAAAGTATATGAATATTAAGGTTTAAATTCATTATTTTACACTTGAATATAATTAATTCTCTCAAATTATGCATATTTCTAGTCTTTGGAATAAATTTTAAGTTGTTGGT
>JAWDEX010197677.1:0-11914 GCA_035221805.1 Trichilia hirta
TTGTCAAAATAGATACTTCAACCAGTGCCTGCTGATAGTATGCAGGTTGATTTTTTATTATCTTCACAGCAACAAAACTATTAGTTTCTGAATCCCAGCATTTAGCAACCTGCCCAAAAGTCCCATGACCAAGAAGATCTTTGATAATGTATCTGCAAATGATAAGAAAAAAAAAAGTGACTAAATGCTTGATTTAGAAATCCTAAATTAAAATAATATTGGCCACAAATGATATACTGAAATGCATGTTACAACATTTTTCTATATACCAAATGAGTGATGCCTCACTTTCATACATAAGATGAAGCAGATGGCAAGTAAATATATGAAAACAAACTTCGTTATACAAGTATGAAGAACTACAAATGGCACGGCAGAGTTGAAATCATTTTACTACAATAAATACGCCCATGCTGGGTAAAACCAAAACCTATTAACATGTGAAGGTTTCAAAATTACATTGCAGAGATGCTGGTCATATATTATGGAAGCTAACAGCTATGTGAATTGGAAAACAAAAATATATAATTCAAGTTGACTGTCCTGCAACATCCAAATTCAAGTTTTACAACTATGTTTGAGACAAACTAGTTGTCATTAACACAGTTGAATAATTATAATTAAGAGAACAAAGACCATTGTCTTCAATGCTTTAGATACCCGCCAAATGCACACCCAAGAATTCCAATGCCTATAAAATACAAAATAGTACAAGAAAGAAAAAGGAAAATTTCAAAAGCAATAGGTGAACCCTTCAAAAATGAAGACTAACAAAACAAACCTTCGTTGTGTCTGTGAATTGACCAAGGCAACGTTAACACTGAGAATAAGATCTGAGTTCACATTATCATAGCCTTCATTGAGGACCCCAACTGATGGGCTGGTCAAATATCGTTTTGGATTTAATTCTTCTGAATACTTAAACTCTGGATTGCATATTTGGTATGTTCGAACTATATCCTTTGTTAGTCTAGCCACCAACTGCACAATTAAAAGCAAATGTTAGCACAAAGGTTTGCTTCAAACAAATTTAAAACTTGAGAGTTCTCTAACCATATTCTTAGTAAATAAGAATAAGAATAAAAATATACATAGCAGTCCAAATGAATTTCTGCAAGAAGACCACAAAGCAGCAAGTCATACAGTAGAAAAGGTTGAAATTACGGCAGCAAAATGAGAATTAATTCAATCCATTAGATAATGATCCGTATCGATGCTGCCTTTCATTTTTCCCTTGTTACTTATCATGAACTATATCCACATAAACAGCACCATGCAACATTTCTTATCCAATAGTTCCGATACTATACTAAATCTTAGACTTAACATGGAAATAAATCGGAAAATATGATGATCAGAATCCGAAACATGATGTTTAAAAGAATGCCACATCACATATAATTTCTACCCATATGGTTAGAAGTACATACACAAAATTACTCAACGCTTTCCAGCCTCTCCCATTATCATTGTATAATTTGGAAAATTTATCAGGGTACTTATTCAATCAGGGTATCATGTGTAACAACAACAATCTGCAACCCAGATTGGCATTGATATGCAGGCCTGTGCAGTCGCCGCAGCACGTGCTGATGGCAAACCCCACCCCACCCCACCCCCCCGGATTCCTTATAACAACAGTAAATTAGAAAAGAACAAAAGGGCACTTTTCGTGATGACATAATGACAATATGACAAATTCTTTCTACAAGTAATCAATATTAGTCATTACACAATGAAAATGATAAAGATAAAGTAAACCAATGTTGAGGTGAGTTACTGAAAACAAAGAAGATGGCATGGGGGAAAGGATCGTTACTGCCTAAGTTCCAGGTGATCTTTTATATCTCACTAAAGAATCTCTATACGAAATGTATACTTTCAGAAGAGATTGTGACATAGAATCTATGTGACTTGTGACTCTTTTGAAACAAAAGGAGATTGTTCACAAAGAAGAACAACAATGACTTTATAGTAGTTTCCAAGCCCCCTTGGGGTTTATAAGGAAATTACAGTCCACCAAAATGGTGAATCTTACAGTAACACACAACTCCACTCACTAAGCAGCCGTTTATAAAGCTTTTGTTCCTTCTTATTCATCATCAGCACACAATGAAGCAATCATCCTTCTATACTACGTAAAGTATAGCCTAAACTACTTGCATTTTTTGCAGCATAGATTTCTATGTAGCAATATGATTCCTATCACAACATTTAATGAAAAAAATAAACACTTGGTAATTAAATTCAGCTAGCTACCTATCTTATTATCCACGCACTTCACATCTAAAACCGATCAAGGACTGAAACATTTCAAATTCCCTTAGTGATTATATTTCAATAAAAAACAAAAATGTTTGCGCATAATAATTATCGATCAATAAAAGGCTGCAAGAAAAAATGAACAAAATCACTTACAGGCTTCCTAATAACAACACGCAAAGCCCTTGCTCCCTTCTGCGCCAAACAAGGCCCAAAAGCCAGCTCCTTTGGCCTCCACGTGGCACGCAATACTTGACCTCGATAGCTAGGGCTGCCCTCGTCCATTGACCCACGTCCAAAAACCCAAAATCAAGCTTCTATCGTCGAATTGACCGTGCTCACTAGCTCCATTAATCGAATCATCAAATTTGAAAAAAAAAATGAAGACACCGACAATTGATCAATCGCCGTTCGATCTCCTGAACTAAGTTTCCTTTCGCTGATGATAAATTGATGATCATAATTTCATAAACCCGCCAACGGATTCCAATCCCATATCTCCTTCATTCGCATTAAACCTCTCAAACACGTATCAAACTCACGACTACAACGCTCGACAGATCCATTCACAATCAAAATCAATGTCACACGTATCAAATTCCAGCCCAAAAGATGGGATGCAAATGACAAAATAAAACTGACCCGGACAACTTAACATATAGATAGATAGATTAAACGATATCCTTGAATATTTAATAACAGCGATGAATCAACACATGAAAACGGGAAAGCGGAAGGAGGTAGAGAGAGAGTGAAATCCTCATTGGTTTGCGCGACGAGCACCGTGTTTCTTTGTCCTCTTTTTTTCTGTTACTGTTGTTTTATTTTTTATTTTTTATTCTTTATTTATTTATTTATTTATTTTTTATGTTTATTGTAGTATTTGTTTATTATCACCTGATTTATTATTATTATTATTATTATTATTATTATTATTTTGGTAACCCCGTAAATTTAACCATTTTAGGATCAGATGAGTAATGCAGCTTTGAAAAATAAATAAATATTATTAGTTAATTTATTTAAAAAAGTTTTTTTATTATTTTTTAAATAACTTAGAGTAATTTTAATATTTTTTGAAAATATATTGTTTATAATTTAAATTATAAAAATATATTAAAAAATATTTGAAATAAACCTTAAAAAAGTGGACATTTTTCTCAATTACGGCAAAAGGAAAATAATAACTACAAAACCTTACAAAACTAATTAATGTTTAACTCCACATAATTGATTTTTATCCTTTATACATGTAAGTATCAAAAAATAAAGTACCTGTATTATGATTTTAAATTTTAGTGAATTTAAATATTATATTATATAAAAAATATTTTAATTTAGAAAAATAAAAAATTATAATTTATTAATTTAATAATTATTTATATTTAATTTCCCAACCGATCCTAAAGCCAAGGTGAGACGAGATAAGAATAAGTAAAAGATAGTTAATTTAAAATTTTATTATAAAAGTTAAAAATTTTAACCTATTTTATACATAAATAAAAAAAAGTATGCGGAATAATTAATTATAAAATTACTAAATATTTTGTTTTCAAAAAGTGAATTTTTAAAAATTAATATTAATTTATCTATATTTTATCTCAATTTTTTATTATAAATGATGAAATTATTGGTTCATATATGATATTATATGTCTAACAATGTAAAGTTATTAAATAAATTGTTGCGTAATTTTAAATAAAGATTTCCAAATAAATTCTTGAAATTTAACGAATAATAAGACAAAAACACAACAAAATAATTGAAAAGATATTTTTTTTTAACACCATTAACTCGTTAAAAAATATTTTTGAAATACCAAAACTATTAAGCACACTTTTAACTTTTTTTTATTTGTTTCAAACACCTATGCCCCTAACTTATTACAATTTTATACTTAAGGATATAATATATCTATTTGTAACCAACAAGGACAAAATGAATGTTTACAATTAATTATTTAAGTCAGAGTCATGCCTTGTTTATATAAACTAAAAAGGTTGACATTTATTTGAAAAATTATAAAATTTATGGATCTCATTGTTGTTGTTGTTATTATTCCCGAGATGAATAGCCCAACTTGACCCAAGGGAAGACCGGAAGTTTGGTGTTCCACTGAGCCTGGCCCAAGGAAAATACTTTGTAAATCACCAGCAGCATACCATTTAGAAAAATCGCGGTGACTTTTCAACTTACCCTTCTTATTACAATCACACTTCATTTAACTAATAAATTTCAATAAACTTAAAAATTATAATATTTATAAAATAATTCGCATAATATTTAATTTTATTAAATACATAATTTTTAATAATTGTTCATATTCAATATCTTTTGCTAAATTATTTTTACTTGTATATATTTTTTTATTTGTTACTTGAAGATATTATAGGTACTAAGAAATATATTTAATTTATAAATATATATAAAGTTTACTAAAATATGGTGTAAAAGAATTTTAGATTAATATAAATAATAATTTATTTATTTATTCATAATTATTTTATTGAGAATAATATTTTAGACATAAAAGTATTTTACAACCTATATTTTATATTTTAAAAAATAATTTAATGATTTTTTTATTGTTTATCATAAAAATTGTGTTGATAAGTAAGAAAACGTTGAGTGTAAATGACTATTAATAGTTTAAATTTATTTACTTTTAATCAAAAAAATCAATTTATGATAAAAATATTTTTAAATCTATGTAAATAAATTCACGAAATATTATAATTTTTAATATATTATAAAATTATTTTAATTAAATGGAGTATTATTAGAAAAAAAAAAAATGGGGGGGAAACCATTACACTGTAGAAACTACCCGGCCATTTTTAGCAGACCTCCCGTAATGATCGACAGAAATGGGCCTGTGTGTTCATGGATTATATAAAAGCCCAAACTACCAATCGAGTTGTCCACTTCAGGCCCATTCCATTAGTCATTTAGCCGTGCATTTTTTTTTTAATAGCACCCTATTTAATTGACAAATACACCCAAAAATTAAAAACTATAATATTGTGTAAATTAATTTATAAATTAAAATAATATTTTTATATATTATAAATGACATAATTTTTTAAATAAAATTTTATAATCAATATTTGTCAATTTTTTTCATATTTAAATATCTATCAACAAGTTTTTCCTAAAAAATAAAATTAATATAAAAATTATTTTTTCTAGATATTTTTAATTTTATAGTTTTTTCCTGCCACTTAATGTATTATATTTACGAAGAAATATATTTAGGATGCATAAAAATTATAGCATAATTTTTTAAAATTAATATAGATAATAATTTAATTAATAGTTATTTTTTTAATTATTTTATTAAAATAAAGTTTTTATTGACAATAAATGGGGTGAAATTATAAAAAATAAAAAGAAATATTGCCATAAAAAGATAAAAGTGATTTTTATAATAAAACTGTTTTGATGTTAAGTCAACTATTTTATAAAACTTTTGTAAATTAAATGGGATGCCATTATAAAAAACATTGGAGGTGAAAATGTTACCATCCTTTTTGGAATTTAAAAATAAAAACGATGAAGGTTGTCTAATATAATTCAAATATGAAGTGATCCTCCCTTTTATCCTAGAATTATTTTTTTTTTCTCAGCCAATAGAAGAAGTTTTGATAATCAAATTTTATTTATGTAATTTCTTTAAAAAAAATTTATTCATTTTTATATTTTAAAAATATATGAAAATAATTTTTTGATGTGAAATAGTAATATATTTTCTCCTGCTTACAATAATAAGATGTAGAGCGTGTTTAATATTGAAGCATTGTGGCCCACACCAGTGATGGTCCTTGACTTTTGATTTTGTTGGGGTGGTGTAAAGGGGATTTTTCTAATTTTATTTTTGAGCGAGCTAAATGACAATTTCCAAACTTTTGGGGGGAATAAAGAGGATTTTTCGAAATTTTGGAAGAGTTTGGCTTCACTTACCTTCCCTGAGCCGCATGATGATTTTTAACTTTTACTATTATTGTGTGATGAATGTTAAAATGCTAAATATTAATTAAAATATAAGTCAGTAATTATTATTGATATTAAATTTGGTTAAGAAATATAAAATAATATAAATTTCAAATTATTTGATTAGTAAGATTGTTTATATTATTAAAAAATTATTTGTCTTAAGTTTGCTGATTTAAACTCTAAGTAGATCCACTACTTAACATGTATATAAAGTTTGATAATTCATTAGCTATTTTATAAATGTTTGGCAAATGAATGACTTTTAGTTGGCCATTTTAGTATGAGATCACTAACATGATTATCTTTTATTTTTACTTTATAGTTAATATTGTCAGATGAATGTTAAAATACTAAATATTAATTAAAATAAGTGAGTTATTAAAGCTTGTGTCATTGCTATTAAATTTGATTAAAAGAATCTAAAATAATATAAATTTTAATTTATTTTATTCGTAAGATCCTTTATATTATTAAAACATTAGTTATCTTAAATTAGCCGATATAAATTCTCAATAGACCTATCACTTAATATGTATATAAAGTTTGGTAATTCGTTATTTACTTTAGAAATGTTTGATAAATAGACAACTTTTAATCGGACATTTTGATATAATACCACTAATATGGCTCAATTTATAAACAAGTGTCTATAGTTAATTGTTAGAATTATATCTCTAGTATCATTTTTGGCATATTTAATGTTGAAGTATTATGGCCACACTAGTGTCACACCTTGACTTTGCATTTTAGAAAGAAATTTTTCAAATTTTTTTGGAAGCAAAAGGAAAAATTTCAAATTTTTTATGGATTAAAGGGGAATTTTCAAATTTTTGGGAGGGTTTGGCTTTGCTTACCGTCCCCAAAGCCACATAATTATTTTTAACATTTAATTTATAATTACGATCATGAGATGGATGTTAAAATACTAAATATTAATTAAAATATAAGTGAGTTTTATTAAAAGTAGTGTTATTGATATTGAATTTGATTAAGGAATATAAAATAATATGAATTTTAATTCATTTCATTAATAAGATTCTTTATATTATTAAAAAATTAGTAGTCTTAAGTTAACTAATATAAACTCTCAATAAACCCATCACTTAACATTTATATTAAGCTTGATAATTCACTATCTATTTTAGATTGTTAGGCAAATGGACAACTTTTAGCCGTTTATTTTGATATAATATCATTGATATGTCTTAATCTATAAATAGGTGTGTCATAACCCAATTTTGTCCTACTCATAAATTATAAAATTTGATTGACACTTGATTGATAAATTAGGCACCAAATTTAACAATGACTGGTGTGCTTAAATTTTAAACTATTTATTAAATTTGATTGACAAATAGATAGCATAGCTTATGGTGCCAAATTTAGACAACGATATGTTTGTTTACTTTTACTTAATTTTAAATTTTTTGACTTATTATTAGATTAATTTTAATGAATTCGACAATAATATGTGTATTTACTATTTTTTATTTTTATTCGTATAAATATTATTATTATTTTATCTTTTTTATGTTACAAAAATGGTCATTATTTTTTTCATATTAATAATTATTCTTTTATTTTCAATATTTTAATTTTCTCAAAAAAATTGAGTTTTTTGTTCCCTTTTTGAATTTTCAAAAATAGATATAATTTTCTTAAATTTGCATAAACGATTTTCTTCTTTTTCTATAAATAGTTTATTAAAAATCACAAGATCAGAGTGATAATATTAAAAATACTTATAAAAAATGGATTTTTCAGGACAATCTCCTTATATTGTTATTTTTCACATGTTTGATTTAAATAAGAGTTCTTACTCGAAAAAATAAAAAGCAAAAAAATTACAAGTTTGTCACAGATTTATAAGATAAAATTATAACCAATAATGTCACTCTTTAGAATATATTTTCAATAATAAAGAGGATAAAATTTAATTTATTAAAAATAGACTGAGTAAGGAGTCTTTGAATAATATTCAACTGACTTTTAAGGTACATTTTTGTAGATTAGTAAAATGTGAGTTCATGAAATTATGAGAACTATTTCAAAATGAGTATAAGCGCTATAGTATTAAAAATCTTATTGTAAATGATCCTATATGTCAATTTCTAAAAAATTAGACGAAAAATCCTTCTTTTACCCATAGAGGATGTTCAAGTCGTTTCTGAATGTAAAATCAGATGAAGATGTGAGCCATAATTACTGTATATATATGCATTTATTATTATTATATTTATTATTTTGTTTGAATCATTTATTAATAGCTAGCTTGCATATATATGTGTCATTATTATCTTTTATTATATATTATTTTTTTAATTATAGAGTAATTATTATTTTATTTATTTTTTACTCTATAACTATAAATTATTATTTTTTATTTACAGAGTTAAGTTTAACTAAAAGTAGAAAAGATGTCAATTAGTTAAATTTAAAATATTTACATTTTTTGTAGGACTAATTCAAGAAAATACAAAGAGTTTATAAATAATATTAGTAATATGGGTTAAGTTTTAATTGAGAAAAAGATCCATTAATCTATCGGAGAAGTAACCTTGAGTTAATAAAATGTGTGTTAATAGTAACATATTTAAGAGACAGTCAAGTGTTAAGTATTATTCCTATACTTTTAAATAGAAGAAATTTCATTAAAAAAATAATTGAAGAAAAATTAAAGTTGTCTTTCATGCATAAACATATTGTAAAAATAATTTATAATTCTAATACCTTTATATGTCTATCAGGTAGTTTTGGTACATTAAAAAAACTTTTCTAAGTTACCTTTTAAAATCAAATATTCACAAAAAATCTATTAGTTTGTTAAATATTAATAATTACTTTGATGATTTGCTATTTTTTCTGGATCAAATTATGGAATAATAATATATTTTGTATTCAACACAACAGATCTTAGTCTGTACTTTAAGCCCTAAGTAACTAATTGATAAATTATCTATGAACCTAATTTGAGGGTAGCTCAGATATATTAATTAGTAAAAAATAACAAAAATTATAAATTAGTTATGATGCTTCATCTATAATTTTTTTTATGTCTTATTACAGGTTTCTTATAAAAATTATATTTCAGGTGATATCTTCTATACTTTACTTTTTTATATTAAAATATTAAAAATAATATCTTATATTAGATGAGATAAGGATAATTGATATTAAATAATATTAAAATTATAAGTATTGTTTTATATTTATATGTGTTAAAATATATTTTTTATGTGTACTATAAAAAAAATAAAAGAAAGTATCCGACTTTTGTATGAATAGTTGAGTAAAAAATAATTTCTTCTCCTCTTTTCGATTATTGAAAAAAATTCTAATAATATTACTATTATTTACATCTGATTTTAAAATTTATAGTAAGGTCTTAGTATTTACTTTTATTTGAATTATTTAAATTTGTAAATTCTTACATTATTAATTATTTCTTTATAAACCTATTATATAAAAGTTTTATAAACTATTCTTACCACATACACACTTTAATACATGATTGTGAATTGTAAATTAAGAATTTTACATAATTTATTTTGATAATTTTATCAAAAATAATATTTGAGAGCAATGATAAAAAAGAAGAGAAAAGAAATCAAATATAAACCTTATTAGTAATAGTTAAGGATAAGTTGTACCTTAGTAATATACTTAATTATATAAAATAAATCTTGTCATAAAAAATTTAAAAAATAAATACAAATATTATTGATAAGAGCTATGAATGACATGTACCTTAGTGCTATACTTATTTATATAGAATAAGACTTGTATTTGAAAGAAAAAAAATATAAGTATTATTGATAAGAGTTAGGGATAAGCAGTATCCTAGTGTATAATAATTCTTATATTTAAAAAAAATAATAATAAATATTTACAACTTGAGAAGACTTGTAGAGGTATCTTACACCTAATACCCTAAGATTAACTAATTTATGAGTTATTAGTTAATGAACTAGATTAAAGATGTAATTTTTAAAATTTAAAGGATATTAATTCTAATAAAATAATAAAAACAATTTTGATCAATTAAATCGTATTATTAATATATCACTTTATGCAAAAAAGAAGGTTTATGATTTTTTTATTTGAAGTATTTGTAATTTGTGCTTTAAAATTTTTTATTAGAGAATTAACTTATTTAAAATATCAAAGAAAAGTAGAATAGTAAGTACTTTATTTATGAATTTTTATTTTAGATTGTTACTAAAAGTTGTTATTTTTAATAATAAATTAATTGCGGGTCATCATTAGTATTTAAAAATATATGTTTAATAAAGTTAAACTTATTATACTCTAAGTATGGTGAAATATTATAATTTAAGTATATTTATGATTTTAGATTTAAACTTAATTTTGTTTGTAATTATTATTTAATTTTTCTCTTGATACAAAATTTGTAAAAGGGCATAACCTTTTAATCAAGAGATATTAAGATGATCCTTGATCCTGCGAAAAGCTAACTCAATGGATTAAAATTTTTATGTTTAAAATAACCATCAATTTGGACTCTAAGTTAGATTTTTGAAGTTATTTGTAAACCTATTTGCTGTTTTAGTGTAGTCCAACCTTACTTCAGTATTTTACTTATAACTTTTGATAAAAAATTTGAATTCACTTGATATAAGTGGATGTACAAAGCCAACTCAATGGATTAAAACTTTGATGTTTCGACTAACCATTGATTGGGACTTTACATTACATTTTAAAAATTATTTTGCAAGCCTATTTTTTTTTAGTTTAGCCTAACCTTATTTTAGCATTTTGTCCATAATTTTGAATAAAAATTTTAAATTTATCTGATACAAGTGGCTATGAAAATATGACTTAATGATATAAAATTTTATGTTTGGATCAATTATCAATTTAGACTTTAAATTACATTTTCGAAGTTATTACACAAGCCTATTTACAGTAACAGTTTAGCCCGATCTATTTTTAGTGTTTAGGTCATATCTCTCAAAATATTTAGAGCTTAAATATGAACTTTATATGTATGAAAATATGAAACAAAGTTTTACAAGTTTTATGTTATATGGCAAGTAAATTTTAACAAATTCGACACCAAAAAATTTAATCAAAAATTAGGTGCATGATTTAAGCAAATTTTCAAAGATTAGGTATACAATTATCAAATTCACCAACTATTTTGTTGACAATTTGGTTACTAATTTACCTATAAACACAAACCTTTTTTTCAATCAAAAAATAAGCTTGAAGAAGTTGAAAAAGTTTGGAGGACGTTTTCTTTTCAGAGAGAAGAGAAAGAAAAAGAGAGAAAATAGAGAAGAAAGAAAAGAGACAAAATATTCTTTGCTTTTGTTTTAAAATCTCTTTTATTTTATAATTTTTTTTTCTATTCTCTTAGTTTATACTTGAAGATTACCACTTAATAGATATGTACTTGTTGACGTCGTCTAAAATTTGTACGTAAAAATGGATAAAAAATAGAGTCACCATCTATCCAAATAATGATAGGATAGATAATCTAAAATTATTAGATTCCAAGTCCGGGGGGTTGATTAAGTGTAGGAAAGATATTAGACACCCTACAACTTTCGTAAAAACGGTTACCAAAAATATTGATCTTGAATTTTAATTTTTCAAATTTACCCTTATTAACAATTTTTACTAAGAGAAGGGAGAA
>JAWDEX010197688.1:0-11914 GCA_035221805.1 Trichilia hirta
AGATCAATATCTCGAGAAAGCAATGGATTTCCATGCACACAAGTTGAGAACTCACGAAAATTGTTCAAATCTGGACAAACAAAAAATCAGCACACAAAATCAATACAACAACTGGAATAGCTGATAGTCAAACATTTACATCAATGATGAAAAAAAAAATGACAAGAACATGCCTGTCGCAGGGTTCGATTTTTCAATATTAACACCCAGCCGAGTATAAGCACCAGATGGGGGCGATAGCATGGAAACTTCAGAAAGATTCGGTTGACTGGTAATATTAGGCCCAATTATTTGTTCTCCAAATGTTGATGGATCAACAAATGGGTGTTTGTTGTTGACGTTAGAAACACTACCTAATCCCCCTATCTCTCTGTCCTTTCCAAGGGAAGATATTGCATGCTGCTGCTTGGACAACTCCAATATCTGCCCTAGTGCAAGTAATCTCATATTGTCATCAAGAAAATAAGGGCTTACCCCTACTCCTAATTTTGAGACAGCTGGAGCAATCCCCTGCATGGAGGTTGAAGAAGCTAAGGGAAAGGCCATTGAAACTGCTTGTGACTGCAAAAGTTGCACAGACCTCCTTGGTGAACGATTGGATGTGAGAAAAAGATGATCGATATTTCTACCACTCCCAAAACCGGGTATCTTCTCAGGATGGCTAGAAAGGTTTCTACCATCAAATGCATCCGGTGGCACAACAGATGACTGATGTGAATAACTGCTCTTGTCATGTAGAGCAGAACAGGGATCACTGCTTCCACTCACAGCAACTGCAAAAGTGCCACGGCTATCCAATTGCTTTGGTATATTAAATTCTGAAGCTGTTGTCACATAAGAGCCATCTGCAATACACCCTACCCCTTTACCCCAGTCCTTACGTCTGAAGAAACCCAACTCAGAAACATCAAACTGTGCTTCTGAAGAAACTGAGGGAACACTAACCTGAGTAGACTTGGCAGTATAAGATTCACAATGAACTGACTTGGGCATGACATGATCACTACTGACCCTGTGATCAAAGGCTTTAAAGTTTGCATTCCTCTCAGATGGTGTATTAAAGCATGTTAATAATGGAACCACAGAACTTTTGACTATGTTGCTTTCACATTTGTCTAGTTTGGCAATATCCATGGTATTAGATATCCCAAATACATGGTTTCCAAGGTTCAACTCGCTCATTTCTTTTCTTCCAGACATATCTGCAGGGCCAGCAGAGCACTGAAAATATCGTCTGGATGCCACCTTTTCCCCGCAATTAGTTGCTGCATCATTAAAGAACTAATCGTTGAAAAATTTCTCATCCATAAGCCATGTATATAACATATTAACATTACAATAAGAGAAATATACCACAAATAATAAGCTAAGTAAGAACATTTTTATGACGCACCATTAGTAGTCATCTGCTCCTGGAAAATTGACTTAGGTGAAGCGACAAGAGAGTCAAATAACTTCGGTCCAGCAACCGGTGGAACTGAATTTCCTGATGATTGACTCTGCTGATATGGTTGCCCAAGCCTCAACTCTACGTTTGAAGAAGTAGCAACTCTATCTGAAATAACCGCATCACAAGCATTTTTAATTCTGTTGACATCGTACGTTTCATTATAGGCTCTTAAATTCTGTGAAGTAGGGTTGGTGATGGAGAAGTTTCTGGACTTCAGAAAAGAATCAATGTAAGCAGATATGGGTAGTAAACCGCCATCTGGTCTTCCATCCACAGACTTCAATGATGTTGAACACCTAGATGTTGAGCACTCCTTAATCTGGTTACTGGCAACAACACTTGCATTGCTTTCCAAAGTATCTAAGAAGCCTTTGAGAAGAAAGTTAGTATTATCCTGACCATAACTCTGCTCTTTATTATGTAAACCATCAACCAACAAGTTCTGGTCTGTACAAGGGTTCTTCAGAAAAACAATATTGTCTAAAGGCTGTCCAGGCTTTATTAAACCTCCAGATGAACCAACCAGTTTAGCTAAGTCAGAATTGTTGGGAATGTTGGACCCAGCCTCACTAGATTTGACCAAACCAGCAGTTGATGAAAATGCTTCAGGCCAGCCCCATCCACTATGATCATCTGGAACCCTGATCTAAAGCATCATAAAAACATCACCATCCAGTGTTCTCGTTGCTTCAAACACATGCCAATGAGAAATACAACTCTCAATTCCAAAGACGAAGAAAACTAAGAAGCTAAAAGACTAAAAGCCATAATACCCCCAATGAATACCCAATATCAAGTTTCGTCGTATATGAATAACATAAGATATGTAGGAGCATGCCTGTGCAGTAGAACTATAAATACAACTAATATCACCTAAGTCATGAGGCCAGATTCTCTTGTTGAATAACCTAGGACTCCTTGAGTTATATTTGCTTGATGGCCGCAACAATTAAGGAACTACAAAACTAGTGAATTCTTAATTGATTTGTTTTAAGAAGCAATTATTATTGTTCTGAAAATTTTCCAACCTCAGCCTGTCATACTCTTAACACTCCTGGAGCATTCCATCACTGTTGACAGAGTCACTCCCAACCATACAAATAGCCAGAACTAGTCCAAATTTAAAGTTTAGGACAGGGAACGTGCCTCAAGAATCCCAATAACATCAAATGCTAACCACTGCCCATATATCAACAAATTATTTTCAGACGGACAACTTTAGCACACAGAAAATTAGGGACCAGGTGTCAATATCAGTATGATACATAAGCAAAGAAATGTTTCCTACCCTAAATATCAAGAAGTTAAATGCCTTCCAAACAAAGATTCTTAATTTTATAACTAAATAAGGCATTGACGCTTCATTATGTCGTTACTAGTTCGGACACCACGCACCCTCTATATCTTGAGCAGCCTGCTAAAGTTCTACGTTGGATCATTCAAAGCAGGAACAAACTTTAAACATAAGAAACACAAGCATTGACACTCAAAGAAATAGATTGGTGATTCCTACAGCATTTCTTACTCCAACTCCACGGCACAAACTTTGCTTTGTGCATACATGCACGAACAAGATAAAATAGATAACACCCATGTATTTTATGCCAAAGCAAGGCATATAAACCTTACCCCAAACTTCTGAAAGTAGATCTTTCGCCACTGAGCGATAGTCTCTCCACTCTCCATACGAACAGCATCCCCAGGGTTAACATCACATAGTCCTAAATGCTGCAAAAGAAAAAGCGGTTAGAGTAAATCATTTCAAAAGTAAGGAAACAATACATAATTTGGTGAACACAGAAAACATGTCAAAGACATAAGCAGAAATAAACTACCTCACAAAATTTAACAACAGACATGTGAAAATGATGGCACGAGCAGACAATACCAAGAAGTCCAGTATTGCTGAGAAGCAGTTTCCCACCTTTTTAAATCAATAAACAATAAAGAATGTCAGGACATACCATCCAAAAGTCTCATTTATCAAATGCAAGGGATTGAAGCACTCACTTGTACCCAAGCAAATTACAAGAGGGCACTCGCTTGTACAAATAGATGGCTGACTAGACACAGACGAGTTTGCTTGTGGCAGCACTTTTTGTGATATTGGAATATGTGGGCTAGAGAGCTTCGTTGGGTGAGCACAACTCGTACTATGCCATTTCCCTTTTACAGAAGAAACATCCTTTGCTCTCTCGTTACTAGAAACCAGCTGACAAATAACCGCCTTAGCCAGGTCCGAACTCTGCAGACTTAAGTTTCCAACTTCCAGACCATCATGCAAGATCGGTTTGGTACTAGAATTGGAATTTGCAACTGATCTGGATGAAAGGATGGGACAAACATTTGTCCGATTTTGCAAATTTCGAGTGCTCTGACATCCAGCTAATGCCCCACTGTTTATTGGCGGCACTCCACTTCCAACAGAAGTAATGGTTACAGCACTACCATCAGAGGGAAGTTTACTAGAACAGGTATTGAATGATTTCGTATTCAACTGTTCCTTGAAATCACACTGCAATAATGATGGTGATGCTGAAAGAAGAGCTAGAAACGAATTTCCAGATTCAGTATGGCCCTGTCTGCAGGAACTTACATTCCGAATGTTGGCAACCACAGAATCTTGCATCCTTCCGAGCACATTTGATCTTAAATCAAGTGCAACATGAGGATATGAGCAGTGACCAGAGTCCAACTCCATCTATATTGAAAAGCATATCAAATTCATGAGTCCAACATAGGAGAGCATGAAAGTTGTTTACATCTGAGGAGATGGGAACCAAATAGTAAACAGATACATTATGCAAGTCTGTATATTCTTAAAAGTGAACAAAAAACTTTCATGGATAAGTAAAAGGACCTTATGCAAAAACAAACGTGGTCATCATACCTATCCACTATTATACCTAGAAAACAAGGCATGCAAAGATTTTCCTTCTCTAAGTTTTTCCAAATTAGTGATAATTTCCCCACACAATTGTCTTACACACTCCCTTACTTCAAAGTCCATAGTTTCCATCGTTCCATCCCGCTATGTAACCATTTTAGACGAGCAACATTGCCAGTCAATGGACACTCTTTCTAGATTGAATAACACAGTTTGTACAAGTCTATAATTCAATACAATCTTGAAAGGAAGCGAAGTAAACACCGCAAACATTGCAAGCAAAACAAAACACTCCAATTTTTTTTTTTTTTTCTATTGTATTACTGTGAACTGTTATTAAGGTTTACCGCACTTTTTATATCAAATTATGGTGCTATTAGAAAATATACTAACATAACCGTTTGAAAAGTCTCCAATACAGCAAAAATAAATTACCGGTTCACAGCATTTTATCCTGTAATGTCAGGAAACTCTCGTTCCAGAAGAGAAGTTTTCGCTTAAAACGAAACAACCAAGAAAATTCCACGTACGTTTGACCATTAAACAAAACAAAAAAAAAAATCACCAAAGCGTAGGACAAACAACAACGAAAAGCACGTATTAATATCAAACCTGATTTCGAGGTTCCTGAGACATTCCCGAAGCCATCGATTGCTTAGACGAACCACATTTCATCTGCCAAGAATTTTCCATCTCTAGCTACTCTCAAAACCCTAACCTTCTTCCATCAAAACTATCAAAAACTCCAAATAAAATCTCAAATAAAAGAGAATTAAATCAGAAGGAAAGACAGACTCGGTACAATCATACAAAATGTCTGGCAGGAGATACAAATTGCAACCCGCTGGAACACGCAAACGAGATTATTCAAGCAACGGATAAGCCCTAGATTTGCAGAGAAACAAAAAAATAAAAGAAAGTGAGCGGTAAAGTCATACAGAGAGTTGCAGAAACTGAGGAAAATAAAAGAGTCTTTACAGAACAGAAGGAAAGTGATTAAAGCATCTGAAAAAAAATTGGAGTAACTCGAGGCAAATTAGACTAGTCGCTGACAAAGTTGACGCGTGTAATGGGTGGAGTACATAAGTGCCGTTGGATCTTTGATTTTGGTGATCGATATGTGGGGAGGGAGTTTTTGGACCGTTGATCGTGAATACAGCTGGTATTGATTTCCCTGGAAAAGGTGGAGAAGGAGTGTAGTATTCGAAGACGAACAATTATTGGTCACGCGCGCGAAGATTATCGTGGGGCCTAATTGGGAGTATCGAAATAGAAGATGGACATGTGTAAGAAAGTTATTTGTAGAGGTATGAGTGGTAAGAAAATGTGGGCTCCACCAAAATTGTTGTGTTTGGATGGCGGGAGGCAGGTTCCCGTACCAAGTACAAATATCGTTTCCGATGCGCTTGGGAGCAAAACCTTGTCCTAGCCAGAGATGGTCTCTTTGCATCTTCCCATATTTTTCATTTTCTTTCTTTTCTTTTTAATTTCTTGGTCACGTGAGTCGTTAATGTGTGTTTAGTTTAAATAAATAAAGATATTAGAACAGTCTCCTCCACTGTGGAATCAAACAAAATCTCTTTATCATATTGAAAAATTCACATGCAATATTTCACAGCAACAAACAACACAGTCTTTTCCCCGCCTCATCAGCAAAACCCTTTATTTGATTTTTTTGGACCGCCTCCGTTTGTTCTATTTTTCAAGAAAGCGAATTCTTCTTTAACATGACATAAAAGAATTTAAAGACTGAGGATGATCTCAAAATAAAGTCAAACATGTAGTCAACTATACGAAAAACCTTTTAAAGTGCCAATGCTGAGGTTAGACTAGTTATTTAGGGCATTTTTGACATGTAAGATAGAATACGATAAAATAAATTAAGATAATATAAAATAGGATAAATAGAATTTGATGATCTATAATACTGTTTCGTGTTTGGTGTAAGATAAAATTAAATTAGATTTTACATAATAAAAATTAATTAATTAATAATTTAAATTGAATTATTGTTTATTTAAATAAAATTTAATTTAATGGTTGTTTATTAATAATTTTTAATTTATATTTTAAAAATTGGTTTTACTAAGGAGAGTCTTCAGTACCTATATTTGGTCAATTATATTTTTCAATGCATTGAAATTTATTATTAATTATTATATTAAATATGGAAAATTATTATAAATAATAAATATAAAATTTTTTAAAAGTACCTTAAGGAACCTTGTTAACATATTTAAAGGATTTTGCTAGTTTTTTATATTTATTATTTATAGTAATTTTTTGATATTTAATGTACTAATTAATTAATACTTTTTATGAATTTTAATACATTAAAAATTATAATTTACTAAATATAGAAATATTAATAAATAACTTAAGAGTATTTATTACAAAACTCTTTTATTAATACTATAATTTAATTCAATTAAAATTTATTATTGGATTAAAAAAAACTAGAAAAACTGTACAGGGAAAGAGAAAAACAAGGGGTCTGTGTCTTATAACAACTTTTAGTTCAGATAAGAAAAAACATAATGAAATAAAACTGTTGGTATCAAAAAAAGTATGCCCGGCAAAATTGCATTTCATCAATAAATTAAGTAATTTTAAATTAAATTTTGATTTAAAAATGAATTAACGAATGTTAAAAATTTTAATAGTTAAATTATTAACAAATATTTAAACCTTTTTTATTTTTATTATGTAAATATATATTTTTAAATAAAATAATTTATTTATTAAAATTAATATTTTTATATGTTAAATGCATCTCCTACTTTTATTTAAAATTCACTAGTAGATTATTATATGATATTTTCATAGATAAGTCGACTTTGAACTCAATATGAGTTTGGATATTCTATTCATATATGTAAATGTTTTTAAAATTTTAGTAATACTTTCAAAATTCTATTGCAACTATCAAAATATATATTTTCTTGCTTGTTTGATTGTAGTAGTCACCTGTCTTATCAAAAATTAAGAAAAAAAATAAGAACATAATTACAACAATAATATTTTTGTATAACAAAAATTAAAATTATTATCCCAGGAAATGACTAATTGCATAAATTATGATAAGTATAAGATATAAAATAAAATTATAATTTAAAAAATAAAAGATAAGAATATAAAAAAAATTGACAATAGAAGGGTAAAAATAAAATTTGACAAAGTGACAGCGTCTTTTTTCCCATAGTGTAATATAAGTTAAATTAGTAAAAAAGATTTGTTAACGAGTACACATTTAATAAGAATTTTATATTCAATAAATTATAATTTTTAATATATTAAAACTTATAAAAATATTCATTAATTATCATATTAAATACAAAAAATTATTATAAATAGTAAATATAAAATTTTTTAAAGAAAGTCGTTGGTAAAATTCTTAGTAAAATTATATCATTTTGTCCAGATTCCTCGTAAAGAATCTTGGTGGAACAAAGATTTTTGAGAAATCTCAGTTATGCCTTTTACACATCAAATAAGGAAATCCCTCTTTTCGAGAAAAAAAAAAAAATGGGAAATCCTAATTCTCTCATCAACTCCTTTTTTTCTCTCCCCATGATTCTTTGCTCTAAAGAAACCTCAACGTTGCTGTCTTCAATCCGTATTAACTAAGCCAAGACTTTCTTTTCTTCGTTTTACTTTGCTATGCATACGAGAATCTCTTAACAAATAACTTGAATGAAAAAGAATTTGCTATGCATACGAGAATCTCTTAACAAATAACTTGAATGAATAAATTCTTTTGAGTGGAGTTGTCTTATCGAGTAGTGACCAAAGTAATTATTGCACAAAATACTGATCACAACAATCGTGTTTGAGCTTTAAAAATATCTCAATTAGCACGGTAAACAAAGCTAAACCCAACGGTGGAAGAATCAAACTATTTATTCTTCGTGTCTCGCTGAATGAATCGCAGCATCCAATGATGGCTATAGTCGTAGAATATAGAACTGGAAAAAATAAAAGTGTGCACCACCTAAATGGATTGATTGATTGCTGCAACCAGGTGAGCCTAAATTTAATATAATAAAATTAGAATCAAAGAAATACATTCAAAGTTAAACAAAAATGCCAAAACGATTTTTATTGCGCCAAATAGTATTTGAAAGAAAAAGAGTTTAAACATTAACAACAGGTGACTGAAAAAAAATAAAACAAAACAAAAACCTGCAAAGGCCAGCAACTATGTATGTCTGTAGTCTTTGGTTCTCGGAGAGTTGTAGGAATCAAGAGCTAAATTACCCATGGACAAAGGCGGCGTCATTCCAGTTTGATCGTAAACTGTCTGGAACAACGGCGGCAGCATGCGATAAACCCCAGCAAACTCCTTCAAGCCGGAGACACGGCCGCCTGCACCACCACCTCAGGATGCGACTTCGCCATTGTTATCATTATTCCAAATGCTGACTTTTGGCTGCAGTCCACGCACAGCTTCGCCGTTTATCCTACCCAACTCTTGGAACACACCGCCATTAATTACCATGGAGTATTTGACGGCCGCATGATTTCCTCTCAATGCGGTGGATAGTGACGCGGGCGTTCGCAGGTAAAAAGGATCAATATCCCCATCGATCGAGAGAGGGATGGTTGTGAACTATATAAATTGCGATGGTCTCTCCCTACACAAGCTTGCTTCTTTTTTTTTTTGTTTTTTTCATCAAAAAGAAGGGTTTCCTCTTCTGCTCCTCGTTGAAGTTGCGTGGCTTTTCCACTCCACATCGGCCCACATCTGGTTAAATGGGATGCCCCTTTTTATAGGCAAGCCCTGATTTTCCTGGAAAAATGGGTTCCTCTCTGGCATCTATCTCTCAATAGAGATTTGTATTAGAACTGAGAGCTTCGGGAGACAGAAACGAGGAAGAAGAAAAATCGAAAATGAATTTCTATTCAACTTGCTCTTTACTCTGTACATTCATTGTTTTATATCTAATAATAACCAAGTATAACTAACTAGCCATCCACATCAGTATTCATAACAGCAATAACAAATTATACACATCAGCAGATACATCATCATCATCATTCTGAAACTCCCCTTCAAGATGGCTTGTAAATGTCGATGACAACCATCTTGGACAAAAGCAATAACAATCGAGTAGAAGGTAAAGGTTAGGTAAATAAATCAGCTAATTGATGTTGAGAAGAAATTGGCAGCAGCTTAATCAATCCAGCAATGACCTTCTCACGAACAAAATGGCAATCAATCTCTATGTGTTTTGCTCTTTCATAAAATGTGGGATTGGAAGCAATGTGCATAACTGCTTGGTTATCACAAAACAGAAGGGCAGGTAGAGAATTTTGAACATAAAAATTTCTGTAATAATTGGGTTAACCAGAATAATTCACTTGCTGTAGCAGCCATGGCTTTCTACTCTGCTTCAGCTGAAGATCGTGATACAGTAGTTTGTTTCTTAACCTTCCAAGAGACCAAGGCTTCTCCTAGAAACACGCATAAACCAGTAACAGATCGTTTGGAGTCGGGACAAGTACCCCAGTTTGCAGCAGAAAAAGCCTTGAGTTGCAGAGAAGAAGATGCAAACAAGAACAAGCCTTGACCTGGACTGGATTTTAGATATATAAGAATCTGATGTGTAGCTTGTAAATGAGGGAGACACGACTGAGAAACAAACTGACTAAGATTATGAACTATATAGGTGGTATCAGGTCTAGAAAGGATAAGATATAACAATCTACCAATAAACCTTCAATATTGAGAAACATCAGTAAACAATTCACCATCTACGGCATTTAGATAAAGCTTAGGATCCATGGGAACATTAGCAAGTTTACAATTGAGAAGACCTGCGTCTTCAAGAAGCTACAAGGTGTAACGTCGTTGAGAAAGAGTAATTACAATTTTGGATCAAGTTATTTCTAAACAAAAAAGTATTTCAATGATCTTAAATCTGTGAGCTTAGACTGTCCTTCAAGAAATCTGTTAGTAGATTGAATGTTTGAGAAACAAGATCCAACCACTATAATATCATCCACATATACTAAAATAGTAACAAAAGAAGAAGCCAAGCCTTTAGTAAATAAAGAATAGTCAAACTTAGATTGAACAAAACCATCTTAAAATGTGATTGAAAAAATTTAGAATACAATACCATTAGCGTGAAGCTTGTTTAAGTCCATAAAATGACTTATAAAGTTTTGATTATGCCCTAAAAAATACTGCAGTGATTGTAATATAGAATGAGGTGTTGATCTCACGAGAAAATTGGTGAATCACTACTAAAGATAAACTATACTAAAAACAATATGTAATCATTAATAAAATAATAAAATAAGAACGAAGGTTTAATCAAATAAACTAAATTAAATAATCAAGCAGTAATTTAATTAATTGTAAAGCCTAAGAATCTCTCATTTAATATGATTAATCATGATTGGATTATTTATAACGTAATTGAAGTTAACTGTAGACGATTCCCTTAATCAGTAGATATATTATTAAAGCTCTAATTCATATCTCATGTAAACTACTCAGATTTAATCTTTATTATATAATCTCATAAAATCTACAAAACGTATATTCAAAGACGACTATATATGTTTCATACACAATATAACAGCAGAGAATCACACCAAAAATTGATTAAGATTGAAAATAAACACGCATTAATTCATTCTCTAGAAAAGCATAACTGAATCTAGGAAATCCAAACATACAAGTTTATCCAATCTTCAAATATTTTTATAGAAATAATAAAGAACGAAATCTAGAGTTATTAAGCATTAAAAGATCAAATCATAATCTAAAACATGAAAATCAAACCAAAGAGTTTATTCGTAGCTTTACAACGTCTTTAGTAATCCATATATATAAAACGTATGAATTTTCTTCTTCTTGAAGTTTTTGAGAATCCTCTGATGTTTTTGAAGTAAAGGGACTATTTTTCCTCTCCAAAACAACTCTTTTAAGATTTAAAATAAGTCCCCTTTTCATAAAAATCAATTTAGAACGTATAAATTGGGGTAAATACGAGTATCGATGCTGTAGTGACAAAGAAATGGGACCATGACACCCAAAAAGCTTAAAGAACAATTAAACTAGCACTGCGTTGTGGCACCCAGAGAAGTGCAGATTTTGGGCATTTGGCCCTAAAATAGAGGGATGTGGCGCCCAATTTTTATTACTCTATTGTCTCTTTTTGAAGATGCCTTTAACACAAAAATTGTAGATATTTCTCTAATCTTTTTATAAAGATTAAAATAGTCTTTTTTTGACTTTTGTAGAGAAAGTTATGTTTCAAACACTCTAAGAAGGTCAAATGACTTAACTTGTGAGCTTTGATTCTCAAATTTGCATTTTCTACCTTTCTTATGCCTATTGCCAACTCTTGTCTTTCTTAGATTTAATTAGCAAAATATTATCAAAAATAATCAAATCATAATTAAGTAACAATAAAGTATAATTAATTTAAATATGCATAAGTAAACAAAATTAGTCTTTGATTTTAATAACTTAGCTTATAAATAAGTTATTTTGAGTACATTTTCATGCACTCATCAAGTCCATAAACTAAATTATTTGCTGAGGTAGAAGACTCTCCTTGTAT
>JAWDEX010197699.1:0-11914 GCA_035221805.1 Trichilia hirta
TTTCAAATAAATGCATTAAACTCATTTTAATTTTATTAGATCACTTAGATTCTTGAGTTTAACCTATAATGACCTTTTATGTATAATATTAATATAGAAGTTTATACATTTATTGAATTAAATCCAACCTTCTTTTGCATATGATGTAGTCTAACTAATGCCCACATCTCATACAGTTTTAACAAAATCTAATAAAGTTTATATCATTGTAAACTATATGGAACAAGCTTTCCATACATATATTATTGCCTAAATTAGATTAATATGGAGAAAGAACAGAATTTTATTTCCTATTTTTATATATATTAAACTATATATTATGGTTAAAATAAATATTTATTAACGTTTATTTATTTGATGTACTTATATTAATTATATTTAACTTTTTGAAATGTATTATTTTTGTACAAAATTTAATTTACTTAAAAAAAATATATTTTATGTATAATATTTTTCTAAAATAAATAATAAAATTGTTATTTTTAGAAAATTAAATAAATGGATACAATTAATTTTATACTAATCTATTTTTTATTTTCAATGTATTAAAATACTTTTTTGCCTATTTTTCTTTCTGAGACAGATGAATAGAAGGGGAAATTTGCAAAAACTCGATGAAAATATGGGAAAAAATGATTGAATATATGAGTCAGGCTGTTTTAAATTTTAAGTGGGATGCCAACGGAGAATTCTCCTTTTGTGCTAATTTAATCTGACTTAGGAAACTTTATAAAATGACTTAAGCTAGCCATTCTCAAAGGCGCTTAAGTTGGAGACAAGCTCCTCTATATTGATTAATAAGATAACTGATTTTAGAGACGTGAACAAGCTTGAAATGCATGAATTGATCTTGAGTAGGAAAGTCAAGTCATTGGATGATTTGATGTACGAGATCCAGATGGCTGAGAACGCCGTGTTTTGAGAAATACGATGCGAACCAATACACTGAGTATGCATTCCACTCTCGTAGTACAAGACATTTCCATTGAGGTACAAAATTTGAAAAAAAAAAAAAAAAAAATTGTTTTAAGAAATATGGAATGAGAGTAGTGAATTACATGAACATTAATTTGCATTACAGTAGATCTTATAGCAATTTTGGTAGGCGCAAATATAGGTAGCCAATAAAAGAAATAATAATTTGTACCGTAAATTTTATGATGAGTGTGGATGTGATTTCAGTCGTAATTACATTTTTAATCATTCGAATTAGGTCATCGTAATAATAGATGATTTTGTTTTGTTTTAGGTGTAATTAATGCACTATTTTATTGTGTTCATGGATATTTTTGTATTGAGATATCATTTTGATTTTTGTGAAATTTGTTTATTTATTTTTAAATTATTATGCCCATCAAAATATTATTTTATAGAAGTTGTTTCAATTGTTTATTTCAAAAAAAAAAATTGTAAATTAAAGGCAATATTTTCAAGCATTGAAAGCTAATCGTATGATAATTACGATATCTGATACCGTAGGATATAGCAAGAGTCTACTGAGACTCTGATCAACACCATAATTGAGCCAGAAAATATAAGAGAGACAAAGACGCTTATTAGGCCTGGAAAATAAATAATGGCAATGCTCGAATCACGTTGCTTAGCAGTATGCGAAATGATCTCTTATGTGAATTTGAAAAGTATCAGACAACAGGGGCCATGTAGATAGCCCTGAAGGATAAGTTTGGTGGAACTTTAATAACCAAACTTAGTAGCATAACATATATTGATATATGTCATCAGATCATAACAAACTTACTTACATAATTGGTTGCCTTAATTTTTGGATAAACAGTTGAAATAAGACACAAAACAACCAGTAAATAAAATTTCTAAGCGTAACCTTGATAGAAATCAAGATGAGGTGTAAATATGAATATAAGATTGACCATAAACTATACTAATTCATAAAGATCTAATTTAAACTAAATGGAAGATTATATTATGTTGTTGTGAAAAACGAACATTGTGGGAAATCGGGTTAGGTGCCAAAAGAGACTAGAGTTAGATGCCAGAATAGTAACTGAACTAAGATCTATACAGCAATATACATAAGATAAATGCTCTCTTTTGGTGAAAGATTATTGTAACACAATTCATGCTATGTGTGTTATGTCGAGAGAGAGAGAGAGAGAGATAATGAATCCCTGTCCTCTTGTTTCGTGAGTTCGTAATGATTAATTTTAATCTTATCGGGTGTTGTGAGGTTAAAAGTCAATGTAGCTACTTTAGTATCTTACCTATGGCTAATAAAATATTTACTGCCTAAAAAACATGTTTAGAAAAGCAGTCCATTTGAGACTAAATGACGTGAGTAAAATAAAAAGATTTATATTTTGTTTACATCTAATTTATGGAATCACTGTTTAACTAGTTATATAATATTTTGAGAAAATTGATATAATTGTGATTATATAGAGTTGTTGTTAATCAAGCATAGCTTTATTACGAAGTGGAATTAAAATGATATAACAAAATTAAGTCTAAGACACGTATGATCATTATTTAAGACTTGCAAGCAGACTGCAATGGACTATATATATATGATATGGTCGGTTGCTTCATATAATTAAAATATTTACTGGGTCACACTATGTATTTGCACGTATGGAGTTAATGATATTTAGTATCAAGATTTTCACTAAATGACTCTCTAAGATAATGTCGTCCCATTATGTGTGAGTGAGAGATGCTGAACTTGGGTGCCAAGTCCAATGAACGCCCATAATAGATTGACTACACAAGTCCATGTAAAGAAAATAACTCTTAGGGAGTTATCTCCCCATAATGATAGGATGGAGTGGGAGTTAATCCCATGTTTAGATAGCAGATAATTGGGATTATTTTTAATTTAAAAAATAATCTAAATACATGTTAACATGTGACAAATTTTATCCCTTAACTTATTTATTCTAATCAACATTTTTTCTTTAAGACAAATAGGATAACGAAAAGCTAAGAAAAATCTTTAAAAAGAGAGAACTTTTGCAAAAATAAGTGTCACAAAGAGAGCAAACACTTTCTCAGTAAAATTGATAGTCTTTGGAACTCTTTACGTTTGTGGTTAGAGGGAGGTTTCCAATTTTTGTAATTCTTCTCCAAACGCGGTGAATAATTTAAATTATTTTGTTGAAGAGTGAAAGTTTAATTAAACTAAATCACTTATTTATTTTTCTAACAGAAAATATCCTCTCTTTTAGTTTTGAAATCTAAATATTTGTCAAAATTAAAGAATTGTTATAAATTTGTCCAACTTACATACGTATATTAGACTTTCCCCTCAATTTAGTTCTATACAAAATCATATAAATAACATTTTTCTTTCTTTTTGGGCATTCACACCCATGATCAAGAATTAATTGGGACAATGTAAACAGTTCCATATAATTATTTAAAGACTATGAAGTTATTTTTTGATTTGTTTTTATACTTAAGGATTCGTTGCATCCAAACCAGACAAAGAAAAATTATTTTTAATGTGTAGAGTTAAGTGCATTTATTATTATTATAATTATTAAGTTACAATTCTCAAGTTTTCTAGAAATTTAGAAAATTAAAAATTATAAAGAGAGAATTAAAAAATTCTATAAATTAATAAAAAATAATAAAAGAAGTATAAAAATATACTGTATAACCAAATACACCATAATTAATATTGACACGTATGCTTAGGGATTAGTTACAATGCAAAACCTTTTTTTCTTAATAATACAATTCTTCATTTTCTACCATCCTACAATCTTGTGCTCAAAATTTCAAGTATTTGACGCCTTCAATGCCAAAACCTGAGTTTATTTTCGCACCTTTGTACGAATCCCATGTCCAAACAGCTGTTATCTGCTCCAACGAGCTTCGAATCGAGCTGAGAGTTAGAAGTGGAGGCCATGATTATTAGGGTCTATCTTATGTTTCAGAAATTGAAACACCTTTTGCAGTTGTAGGCTTTGCCAGGCTTCGATCCATAAGCGCTGATATGATGATAACAGCGCCTGGATTCAGGCTAGAACAATTGGTGAAGTCTACTACAGAATTGCAGAGAAAAGCTAAGTCCGTGGCTTTCCTGCTGAACTTTGTACAAGCTTAGTCGTTGGGGGGGCTTATAACAAGCGGTGCGTACGGCTCTATGATGAGAAAGTACGGCCTTGGTGCTGGTAAACGTCCTGCATGCTCGAATTATCGACGAGAATGGCAAATTTCTTGACAGAGAAGCCATGGGAGAGGATCTATTTTGGGCAATTAGAGGAGATGGAGGAGCGAGCTATGGAATTATTCTTTGCCGGAAGATAAAATTGATTCCTGTTCCGGAAACAGTGACAGTGTATACAGTTACCAAGACTCTGGAACAAAGTGCTACAAAGCTTCTCTATCAATGGCAACAGGTTGCAGACAAGCTCGATGAGGATCTTTTGATAAGGGTTATTATACAAATGGGAGGTCCTGGACAACAAGGTGAGAGAACAGTCAAATTCTTACAATGCTCTGTTTCTCGGAGGAGCTGACAGACTTCTCCAAGTAATGCAAGAGAGCTTCCCGGAATTGGGATTAACCCGAGAAGATTGTATTGAAATAAGATGGATCAAATCTGTGATTTATATTGCTGGCTATCCAAGCAAGACACCTTCTGGAGTTCTTCTCCAGGGTAAGTCTACATTGAAGAAGTATTTCAAAGCCAAATCAGATTTTGTCAAAGAACCCATTCCTGAGACAGCGCTTGAAGGACTCTGGAAACGATTACTGGAGGAAGATTTTCCATTGATGATATGGAACCCATATGGTGGAATGATGGGTAAGATTTCAGAATCCTCAATTCCTTTCCCTCACAGAAAAGGAAACCTGTTCAAAATCCAGTACGTAACTCTCTGGCAAGATGGAGAAAAGAATGAAGCAAAGCATATGGAATGGATCAGGAAGCTGTATAATTACATGGCTCCTTACGTTTCGAAGTTTCCCAGGGCTGCATATGTGAATTACAGGGATCTTGATTTGGGAATGAGCAAGAAAAGTAACACAAGTTTCATTCAGGCGAGTGCTTGGGGTTCCAGGTATTTTAAGGATAACTTCAACAGGTTGGTAACAGTGAAGACCAAAGTTGATCCTGACAACTTTTTCAGGCATGAGCAAAGCATTCCACCTATTCCAGTGCAGGAAGGCTAGAAAATATCCTCAAAACTTGCATTGATCAATCTCAAGTGAGACGCATAATCATGCCAGCTCAATTTGGTGGGTTTATCGAACTAATGTCCATTAACTGATGCATTCTCCTTCAGATAAGTACATGCAAGTTCTTTCTTGGAGAATATTGATGATAGAGAGCATATTATGACTTGATTGGAGTCTTAGTTAATTAAATTATATTAGATTTGGAATAAAAATTTTATATATAATGCTTGATTGGAGTAATAGTTAATTAGTGGCTTGTCATAGTCTTAATTTCGACATCAAGTTTGCTGTCTGTGTTATTTTTATTTCTCTCACATTAAAAAGAACATAATTAAATTGTTAAAGAAATTATGATTTAAATGTTAATTTTATAAACAAATAAATGCAATTGTCTTTCAAAATATCTTATCAATTGTTATTATTCTATTTCTTAAAGCGTACTGGTTGAAATACAAAATAAAAAAATAAATAAATAAATTGTATTAATAATAAGCAGACTTTTATCTCTTACTTGTTACCAATTTAACTCTGAATAATAGGAGTTTACCATTATTATATATGATAGCTCAAAAAATTCTCACACAAAATAATATGGACTTGTTACTAACTCTCTAATTAAAAAAGGCTGGCATATTCTTGATTCTTTTGACATTGGCAGTGACAGATATCCGAATTCTATATAATATTCAAAAAATATATGAATAGTCACAATTTAACTTTGTTTAAAATTTATACAATAAAAAATAGGATAAAAATATTTTAATTTATAATAGGAGCAATTTTAATATCATATATATAATTCATAAAATATTTTTAAATTTTTTATGAATAGGGTAAGATTAAAAAAAAAAGTGGGGTGATACCAATATTCTGTTGGATTATTGAATAAATACTTTGGACAATATTTTGTACTAATCTGACAAAATAAATTTTATTGCCCACAAAATTCAAGTGCCGCCAAAATTTATAATTAGTAAATATAATGTATAAAATTGATAATTTTTTATTTAATTTCTTTTAATATTTCATGTCATACTAAAAAAAATGTAATTCTTTTAAATTTTTTTTTAAAATATCACATAAACAATATAATTCTAAACCAAACCCAAAAATTTATTGTGGATGAGTATGCAATTTGCTAAACAACTTATAGTTGGATGAATAAAATTTACAAAATTAATTATTATACAAACTTGATGTATATAAATTAACGTAAAAAATGAAATTCATGTCATATATCTCTTATAATTTATTTACTTTGACAAAAATGAATGATATGAGGTTATAATACGTTCTTCGAAAAATACCATTTACTTTTTTGTTGTTTGATTGTTTACCCTCTCATCCCTACTTTTTTAAAACCATCTCGTTATTTTCATTCATTAGATAAGATAACGTTTCATGCAGCTTTTTGAATGCTTTTACATAAAAAAAAAAATTTAAATATATGATGGATAATATAAATTTAGGGATGGCCATGAGCTGTACATGGTATTTGGATACCACAAAACCAAACTTGCATCCACTACGTTTTACATAAAGTATCAATAATTTTTTATAAAATATTCCTAATTATTTATAATAAATACACACAAATATTTTAATATCCCAAAACAGTTCAAACTTTTTATAAATATTTATTCTTAATATCAAACACAATTAAAACCCATTAAAAAATTTATCAAACCCACTCTATTAGGGTCGGATATATCTTGACGAGTGACATTGCGGTTCCTAAATAAATTATTATTTAGTGGATCTCACTATTTATATAAGCCGAAAAACTTCTCTCTCCATGTACGTCGCCATTGATAAAGACTCGTTCAATTTTACTTTTGTGCCCACCCATGGAGAATTACCATTGAAGAAACTGGGCTGCACATTAACGATGAAGTGACAAGTTAAATTCAAGCATTGTTAAAACTGTAAATTCATTGTGTATATATATATATATATCACCTAAAATTATTTTCGTTATTTTATTACTCAAGGGTATTTTTATTATATGATTGCAAAGATATAAATTGCATATTAATGAGATGATACAGAGGTTTAGTATAAAATTTATGAAAATTTTGTTTACAAATAATAAGGGTTGAAAAAGTATTTAATTGTAAGTTTTATCAAATACTCAAAATTTAGAGTAAATTTTTCATTAATCAAGACCTTAGATTGACTAATTAACTTTTGATATTCAAAGAGAAAAAAAAGAACTTGAGGTTAAAAAGAAACTGGAGTGAAGTGAAGAAAGATTTCAAATAAAAATAAAATCAACAATAGAAACAGAGGAAAGTGAAAACCAAAACGAAAGCTTAACAAGGTAGAAGAAACAGAAGGAAACTGGTGCCCCAAGACTAGCACTGGACTTGGCACTAGATTTAGTCGGTTTTGATTTATGCCTTTTAGACAAAAATGTTAGATTGAGTAGATTTTGGGTTTAAGTAAGTTAGAATAGTATAATTATAGTCTTAGTTTTGCATGTTGATAGAATACAAGAAATTGAGATTATACTATTCATACAAGTTTATGATGTTTAGAGAGTTGAATTGTATATAATAAAATTCAAGTTAGAATGATGATTGTGATGATATGAGTAGGGCCGTGGGATTCATTATTGGAAATTGAATAAATGGCCGAATGTTATATTTTAGAATTGTGTTATATTTGAAATCAAAAGTTAGACATTGTGGTGGAATTGAATGGATAGAAAGGTTGATAAACATGTGAGATGAGGTCGTAATTGAAGTTTTAGAGAGTTGGAATATGGGTAATAGATTGAAGAATTCGAGTTATATGTATTGGATGAAAAGGTTAAGTGGTACATATATGTGAGGGTATATGAGTATGATTATAGAAACGGTTGATAATGATATGATTGGAAATGTGTTATATAGGTTTTAGCATCGTGTGTTACAATTTGGAATGGTTAGAGGACAAGTGAGAAAGTGCTTGCCCATTCTCCAACAATGAGTGGATTTCCTTTCTTTTAAATGCTTTTAAAATATTTTGTAAAAATTTACTTGCTTTATGACTTAGAAAATAGTTTATTTTATAATTTTTATTTTAAATTAAACATAAATGATCTGTTGGATTGTGTATTATTTTTATATGTGGTTAGAGGTCAATTATAATATTTATGATTTATTATAGTAATGTGATCTTTGATGATGACTTTTATATAGTCGATTTTGATATTATTTTCCTAATTTGCTTGGATTGTTTTTGTAATATTAATAATGGTTAGAGAGTTATCTATAGCCATAGAGAAGAAGCCTAGAGAAGGATCTATTAAGAAACCACCTAGGTGAGAGCACCACAGATAAGACAGTTAGAAAGGTGAAGATTCTAAGTGTGCCTACCTATAAGAGGTTTATTGAAAACTATCACGATGTCACTATATAACTACTCAGGCCACACTAGTGGGGCATGTCATAACTTGATTTTGTCTTACTAATAATTTATAAATTTTATCCACATTTTGTAAACAAAACTTGAGGTGCTAAATCTTTAATAGTGATATATGATTTAAATTTAAAACCATTTGACAATTTGTTTGAAAAATTTATATCCTAACTCAAGGTGTCAAATTTTGATAGGAACATATCTATTTATGTTACTTAATTTTAAAATAATTTGACAAACCATTAAGCTAATTCTTCCAAATTTGACAATGATATAGATGTTTACTATTTTTATTTTTATTTTTATGTTTAATATCCGAGCTATCTATATAGATGTTACTATCATTTTACCTTTTTCCTATATTACAAGAATATGTCATTATTTATAGTATTAAGCTGAAATTAAAGGAGTCTTAAACTATTGATAAAAAGAAAAAAGTATTAACAATTATTTATTTTTTCGTTAGGGTAGTATTGTTACTCCTGGTTAAGTGAAAGATAATGATAATTTATGAGATTTTAATCCAGTATTTTAGTTTTCTTAAAATAATTAAGTTTTTGTTTATTTTTTTATACTTTTAAAAATGGAAGAAATTTTCTTAAAATTGCATGAACGATTTTTTCCTCTTCTTGTAAATAGTTGAGAAAAAATTTACAAGATTAAAGTGACAAGATTAAGGTTACTCATGGACAATGGCATCTCTCAAAATATAAGATGGTTAATTAAAATAAAAATTTTATTAGATAAACAATCTTCTAATGTTTTTGTTTTTCATGTCAAATTTAAGTAAGAGTTCTTATTTTAAAAAATGATTAGCGAAAAGATTGCAAGTTTTTCATTGATGTATAAGATGAAATGGTGACAAACAATGTTACTGTTTGAAAGTGGTTTCTATTAATTTAGAGGATAAATTCAATTCATTAAGAATAAATTGAGTAAGGAGTCTTTAGATAATATTTTATTAACTATTAAGACGTATTCTTATAAATTAGTGTAAAGTGAGCTTATAAAATTATATGAACTATTTTAAAATAAGTATGAGTATTACAATATTGAAAATCTCATTATAAATGATCAAATTTACCAATTTTTATAATAATCGGAGGAAAAAGCTATCTTTGACCCATAAAAGATACTCAAACCATTTTCGAATGTGAAACCAAAGAAAATGCGAGCCTTATCATAGCTACTGTATTTATGTGTGTTGACTATTGCTATTTTCTTTTTGTTACTCAATTTAAATTATTTATCAATAGTTATGCTACATATATAGGTGTTATTATTGTTTTATTATTTACTATATAAATATATGTCATTATGGTTTTACTTATAATTGACTATTGTTTTCTCTATTTTTTACTCTATAAATAGCATTATTATTTTTTATTTATAAAGTCAAGTTTAAAAATTAAAAAGATGTTAATCTATCAAATTTAAAATATTTATATCTTTCGTAGACTAGTCTAAAAAACACAAAGAGTTTGTAAATAGTATAAGTAATTTAAGTTAGATTTTAACTAAGAGAAAGATTCATTTGATCTATGTAAAAGGTAACCTTGAATTAATAAAATATGTGTCAATAGCAGCACATTTAAGAGGTAGTCAAGTGATAGGTATTTTTCTTATACCTTTAACTATAGAAAACCTTATTTAAAAAATAATTGGTAAGGAGCTAAAGGTGTCTTCCATGCACAAACTCATTGCAAGAATGATTTTGCATATTAGGTAATTTAGGTACTTGACTTTCAAGTTTATTTTTAGGCTCAATTGAATATTCATCAAAAATCTATTAGTTTGTTAAATACTAATAATTTTCTTGACAATATGTTATCTTTTATGAATTAATTTATAAAATAATAACTTATCTTACAATCAACATGACATATCTTAATTTGTGTTTTAATCCTTAAGTAGTTGATTGATAAATTAAAATTTTTATCTATAAACCTAATCTATGAATAGCTCAGATAAATTAGTCAGTGAAAAGTAATAAAAAGTAAAACTTAATCAACCGCTTTATCTATGAGTTTTCTTCCTTATAGTTTGAATGATAATATAATATTTTTTTAGTTCGATGTAGTTCTTTTCAATAAATTTTATCTCAAGTGATGTCTTATATACTTTACATTTTTATATTTAGATATTAAGAATAATATCTTATATTAGATGAGATAAGGATAGTTAATATTAAATAATGTTAAAATTACTGATATTGTTATGTGTTTTTGTGTGCTTAAGTGTGTTTCATTGTGCTATAAAAAAATATTCACTTGCAGGTGTCTAATTTCTGTGTGGCTGGTTGAGTAAATGATCATTTCTTCTACTTTTTTCGATCTTTAAGATACATCCTAATAATGTCGTTATCATTTAGTTCTAGTTTTAAAATTTATAATAAAGTCTTGGTATTTGCTTTTATTTAAATTATTTAAATTTATGAATTCTCACATTATTAGTTGGTTCTTCATAAATTTATTATACAAGAATTTTATAAATTATTCTTATCACACACACACACTTTGACCTATGATTATCAAATTATAAATTAAGAATTTGACATTATTTATTTTGACGATTTTATCAGAAACAATATCTAAGGATATTAATAAAAAGAAGAAAAGAAGAAGAAAAGAAAAAAAAATCAAATATAAGCTCTATTGGTAAGGACTTGAGATAAGTTATACCTTAATGGTAAACTTAGTTATATAGAATAAGTTTTAAATCAAATGAAAAGAGAAAAAAAAAAATTAAATATAAGTTCTATTGATAATAGTTAGGGACGAGTTATGCTCTAGTGACATTCTTAATTATATATAATAATTCTTGTATTAACAAAATGATGACTAATGAGCATTTCTAGTCTTGTGAAATTTGTAAGGGTGTCTTAATATCTAACACCCTAAGACCAATTAGTCTGAAACTCATTAGTTAATAAACTAGGTTAAAAATACAATCTTTAAACAAATATTACTCAAAAAATATTAACTTTAGTGAAATAATAAAAATAATTTCGGCCGATTAAGCTATGTAATCAATGTGTCACTCTAAGACTAAAAGAAGACTTATAAATTTCTTATTTAAAGGGTTCATGATTTTTGTTTAAAAATTTATTAGTTGAGAATTTACTTATTTAAAAATATTAAAAAGAAGTGAGATAATAAGTGCATTATTTTTTGAGTTTTTATTTCAAATCATTACTAAATATTGTCATTTATAATATTAAATCTATTTGGATTTGTCATTGTTGACGTCGTTCAAAATTTGACGTAAAGAAAAATTTTAAAAATGGAGTCGTCATCTATCCAAATAATGGTGGGATAGATCACCTAAAAAATTTAGATTCCAAGTTCGGGGG
>JAWDEX010197750.1:0-34868 GCA_035221805.1 Trichilia hirta
GAAGATGCTGCAGTTGTGCCGTAAGTATCGCGTTGTTAATGTGTTTTATCTGCAGATAATTTGAAGTTAAAATTTCAAAATTTGTTTGACGTTTTTATGGTTTTATATATAATTTCAGCCTTCCTGATGAAGAGGCAGGGGAAATCCCAGCTGCATGTGTTGTGATGAAACCAAACTCCAAAGAAAGTGAAGAAAATATCATCAACTTTGTGGCATCTAATGTTGCACATTACAAGAAAGTAAGAGTTTTGCATTTTGTTGGCAGTATTCCAAAGTCTGCTTCCGGGAAGATAATGAGAAGGCTTCTCAAAGACAAGATGATTGAGAAGATGAAAACCAATGCAACAACAATACAGCTACAATCCGCTAATGACACACCAGCTCATCAATTTTATAACTTTTGATCCATTTACATTATAATAATATGTTATCATATGGTTAATGTATGATAATAAAAGTTCAGATCAGAAGAGAATTCGTATCCAAGCAAATTAATTAAACAAAATGCATGAATTATATTCGGCATATGTTCATCAATAATTAAATAAAAGATTAGACAAAGGTAGGGGAAAGGATTAAGGTATATGACCTTCTTCAGGCGTCACGCGGGTCTTCTGCGTTAATAATAAGCACGAGACCTTTCGGTTTCCAATTAATAAATCCAAGCAAATTACACTTCATATGGTGCCAACTTCAAACCCACACAATATTGTCATTTTAATAGAAACAAGTTGGTTGAGAAAATTAATAAATATATCACTAATCTATTTTATAATAAATACACCATTGTTAATGACCAATCGATCAGTGTTCTGGCAGTTTCTTTACAAATGGGGAGAATCGCTACGTTGATTAATAATGGCTTCGATCATATCCCATGTTGGCATTATTTATAAAATGGCTTCGGTCATATTCGCTGTTGCTATTTTTTTAAATAAAAATAATCACATCCGGGTCCTTAATTTTTTATATTGCATAAATAGAATTCTAAATAAATATTTGTGTTGATCGTGGGTTTAAATTTTTTAAAATACATTTAAGTGTAAGAGTATGGTACAATCGGAGTTTTATCCTATACTTAGTATCACTGCAGTGTGGTTTCTGTATATAATTTTAATTGATTCAGGACAAGTACTATATAATTTGTGGATATGTACCTTAAAGAGATGAGTACCTGGCCCGTATATGGCCGGCCGCTGCAATGATAGTTGAGAATAGAAATTTTCTCGTCATAAAAAAAAAAAAAAAGATTTGTAATTCCACAATTCTTATTGAAATAAGAAATAACTCCTAAAGATTAAATTTTGACTCTCGTATAAAAAAATTATTTTTACTTTATATACTTTTATAAATATTTAAAAGGTTTTTAATATAATTTCTTTATTAGGTATGTTAATTTTTCTTTTAACACCCATAAAAATATTTATTCTACCTAATTTTAGGTTAAAATAAAATTTCAATTGATTTTCTTAATATGATGATTAATCAATAAATTATTTTATAAACTATTATCATACTATGCAAATTAATGCAAGTAAATATGAATATATGCGCAAATCAAACAAAATTGAAAATTAAACAAATTAATGATATTTATTAAAATAAAATAAAACAAAACTCATAATTACTTCATCACAATTGACCGAATTGAAATAAGATATGCTTATAATCAAAGATAATATTTCATGAGATTTGTTTCAAATAATTTATAAAATCAATACTTAAAAGAAATTCCTTTAAATTATATGAATTTTTCTAAAATTTATTTTTTATCCATGAGTTGATTGTAAAACCAGATGATAAATTGTTTTGATGTCAAAATTAAAAAATTATACGTGTATTTTAATAAGTATCAAAAGTAATATTTTTTTTAAATATTTTATATTGTCTTCAATAATAATTTATATAAATATATTTTTATAATAATTTTTTGTTAAAATATGAATATTTTGAGTAAAAATTAGGATTCAAATAAATCACCTTATTTATTTTTATATTTTTGGAAACTAGGGAGTAAAATTTTATTTTTTTATAATATATATATATATATATATATGAACTCATATAACCCTTAATAATAATTATCCCAACGAGGTTCGTATATAATTAATGTCAACTAGTCCCACGTTGTCATGTCTGGCTCCACTAACTTAATTAAAATAATATATGAATTTAAAATTCAATTTTTAACATCTCATATCACTTAAGAAGTAGTTTAAATGTGAAAGTGACCGTTTGAAACAGTTTTCTCTTTTGACTAAGGAAAGTAAAGAAATAAGACCAAAACTAACCTTACTCTTCTCTTAGCCTTGGAATACTAAAATGGATGTTGTAGAACCTTCAAGATTTCACTAAAGTACAAATGAATGAGTACCAATAATATTTATTCTATTTTCCATTATTCATTCTTTCCAATAATATTGTATTTTCTATCTAATCTTAGCTTACAAATATAGATTATATTAATTGTGATTATTTTAATAATTTATTCTTCTTGTTTTAATTACATTAATTTCTATTAGTTAAACAAGAGCTCTTATGTGGATCTCAAATCTAATAATCACCTTGTAATATAGATTAAAGTAACATTATAAATTTTAAAATATGCATGTCATATGGTCATTATAAGTTTTTATTGTAATTTTAATCATCAAACATTATAAAAAGTTAAAAAATTTATTAATTGATATTCGTTTATATATCTTTATAAGTCAATTATGTGATGTAAAAACGAAAGGTCAATGCAATTGGGAAAGAAAAAACAAGAGAGAGCATGTTTCACGAATGTCATATTTTTCAATGGTAACAAACATTTCTTTTAGTAAAACTACCTAAGAAAATTAATAATTCGGAAAAAGACAGATAAAAAACCCATTTGAGATTTGAGGACAATCATGTTGACCGAAAAGTCAAAGAGTCAACTTATCTCGAGGGAAGCGAGTCGACTCAGTCCCAGAGAGTTGTCGAAAAGTGTGAGATAGCAAGTGGTATGTCCACCTGTCCCATACCTTTCATTTTTATTGTTGCTTCCAACAAGCAAACGAATGAATGAAATAATGAGGATTAGGGAAGTGAAATGAAATGACTTGACTCCTGCACTTCCTCTATTATCATGCACTTTCTCTTTCTCTGTTTCTGACTCTCAAGCTTTCTCTCTTTGCTGTCCCGCCATTTTCATCAGGTAAGTGTTTTTGCTTTCACCCAATCACCGTGAAAAAGATCCCATCTCAACTGTTATAAATTATTTTTATTTTCTTGGGATTTACGAGATTTTTTTCCCCCTCCTTTTTGGATTGAAATGATTGTAGTTAAAAAGACAAAGTAATAATAAGGGGTTGTTTAAGTATGGTAACAACCAAAGCTGAAAATTTTCCTAAATTTGGAGAAACGGCTGTTGTGTTTGCGGCTTTAGATTGAAACATCATTGTACTTATGTTTGTCTGTGCTTGTCTACGCTTCATAAAAGGAAACTGTGGTTAGATGAAAAACTAGGAAAACGATTCTTTTTCTTTCGTTCATTCTTTTCCTTTCACTTCCTTACCATGTGTTTTCTCGGGAAAGGTAACCCCATGAAACGACCTCGTTTTGCACCTCAGAAAAATTTTCCCGGAAAATTTTTTTACTTCTTTGTTTAGCAGGTGAAACTGTGAAAACACAGGAAACCCTAAAATGGGACCAGGCCTTTTCTTGAAAGTTTGACCTGGCTGTGTTTCTGTGTAAAAGTTTTTTTTAATTAAAAGGTATGTAATTGAAAAATCAACTTGATCTGTTGCCCTTTTTATTTTTCATCTAAGGAAGCTGTAGAGCATTGAATTCGATGATTGATAAAGCATTTTGTTGTGATTGATGGTGTTTGTTGATTAGAATTTAATGCTTTGGATTATTCAATAAAAATAAAAAAGAGGTTGTTGGCATCGGTTATTTCGGCATGTAGAGGTTGTTGGAATCTCAGTTTTATTACGGCCGCTTTCGTTGAAGTTACGGTTTTAATTTAAACAGTAGTTTTGGGGCCTTATTCACTCACACAGTTACAGGTATTGCGCAGATATTGAGTGAAAGAATTATTGAACAATATGGTAAAACGTGAAACATTTCTCATTCAGTACAATTACAGCTTTTAGAAACTAATAATTGGAGAGAGAGACAGGACTTGGTTTTTTCCAGAATCCCAAGAAATAGAGGGTGGTTAATTTGAGATGACGGTAATTTTTGGAGTAATCTTAGGAATTAACTAAAACAGCTGGAGAAGTTTTGGGAGTGACAAGTACCATCGTCATCAAACTGGTTGGTGGCGGTCACTTTTTGAAGTGTTGATAGCGGTGGTTTTTTTGGATTTTTGTAGGTGGCTTTCTTTGTGTTAGTCAGAGTGAAGAGATGTTCTTGTATGGGCTTCCTGAGGTCTTGAATCTGCATGATCAAGTGTCTATCCGCATGAGATGTAGATTCAATTGATTGAGTTTATTAGAATGGTGACTAAGACATCCAAGAGACTTTCTGGTTTGAGATGTGATTTTTCCTCAGTACTAATTGTATTTCTTAATCAGATCTCTCCGATGCTTTCTGCATACATTTTGAACTTTGGTGTTAGGTAGATTTCAGCTTATCAGTCAAATCCTTTTGTTTAAATTTCTGTATATTTTTCTATCAAAGGTTATTAAATATTTGCCTCTTGCTTATATAAGTAATCCTCTGAATCTTTGGAACAAATATGGCCATCCATTTTTTGATGTGTGATTTGAAGGTGATATATGATCTAGGTTAGCTGCTGCATTATCTATTATTGAATTTATATAGAATCTGTTGCTAGATTCATTCAAATTTCTTCCTTCTCTTTCCTGATATTTCATACATGCCTTGGTGTCCTTCATCTGTAGTATCTGGTGTGCCAATAGCTAGTGCCTTTTATGGAGAAGAGTGCATAACTGTGAAGTAAATTTATGAGTTCGATGATGGAGTGGAATGCAAAATCCCCCATACAGTGGGACTGGGAAAACCTTATGTTCAATGCAACAGCTGCTGCAAATCCACGGAAGCTGCAACAAGCAGAGTGGGAAATGGATGGAGATGGGGGAATTGACTCTGCATCTTTCTTTTCATCAGGGGGTGGCTATGGTAATGGTGATTCCAGTTCTGATTTGGGACTTGCTTCTTTGTCGAAGAGTTCAAAATCGGCTTCCAATAATTCATCTTCAGTGGGAGAAACAAAGACATCAAAATTTAATTTGGAGGCTTTTGATGATATTCCTGAAGATTTGGACAATAAGAAAGAGTTTTCGGGGGCGAAGCCAATTAGTGGTTCCCCAACACTTGAGGTTTCAGTTGGTTCTGGTGAACCATTGCTGGGTTTGAAACTTGGTAAACGAATGTACTTTGAAGACGTTTCTGCAGGAACTGGTGCTAATAATTCACCTTTGCCTGCAATTCCTCCATTATCTGTTACTCCAGCAAAGAGATCCAGGTCCAATCCCCAGACCGTACATGCTGCACGGTGCCAAGTTGAAGGCTGTAACCTCGATCTATCATCAGCTAAAGATTACCATCGGAAACATAGGGTCTGTGAAAGCCATTCAAAAGTCCCCAAGGTCATTGTAGGTGGTCTTGAACGCCGGTTTTGTCAACAGTGCAGCAGGTAAAGCCTCTATGCTTGGCTGATTGTTTGTTACAAGACATAAGACCTGCCAACAGATTCTTTTAGTGCTTGTTTTGTTGATTGATCTTGGTTACTGCTACAAAAGTTATTTAGATTACTGCTCTCATCTTTCTTGATTTATATGGTGTTGTATATCCTTCTATGGAAATTTACTTTTGGTGTGATGTCAAAGGTTCCATGGTCTGTCTGAGTTTGATGAAAAGAAGCGGAGCTGTCGTAGGCGTCTTTCTGATCACAATGCTAGGCGCAGAAAACCACAGCCAGAAGCGGTACAATTGAATCCAGCAAGACTGCCTTCTTCGCTGTCTGGTACTGGTTTTAAACTCATGCTTCATTTTTCTTTTTCCAGCTATTATAGAACTTAGATGCAGTAACCTGTCAAAAAGTAAACACTGGTCATAATATATACACTTCTTAGTTCCACATAAACTCTGAAATGAAGCACACTTCAAATGTATTGTATTGTATTGTATAATAAGTACAATACAAGTCAAATTGCTTGGCTAATAAAAGGCCTTACATGTCACCTAATGTTGCTTGTATTACTATGTGCAAACCCGTAAACCTTATGAAGAGACCAATGAGTGGTGTTTTTTATGACTTTGAAATTTCAATGTGCAAAAGTGCCATATCTTTGCCAAATTCTAGTATTCATGGATACCATTGATTCTCATCTAATTTTTTGGTCTAATTTTTTCTCCATATAGTAAGCCAGTTACAGATCCTGTTATACTATTTTTCTCCCAACGTAGCATAGTTTAGAGCCCCTCATTCACACTCCTGAGAATTTATGTAGTACTGACTTTTTAATTAAAGATTTCTATAATTTTCATACCTTAATCAAATTGTTGAGTTTGAGAAATACCTCATTGTGTACCAGAACCAGTTACTAGCACAATTGCTATTCTGTACAGAAGTAGTCTCTGTAACAAGTGCCTGGACAATTCTGTCCATCAATGTGCTGTTTCAACTTATAATCTTCTTGTAGCCCTACTGTTATAATTGGTATTATACCCATGCATGAAGTTTGATATGATGTACATCTACCTTTGAAGATGGGAAGCAACAGATGAATATATCTTGGAATGGGGTCCCATTTGTTCAAACAAATCCTAGTGAAAATTTTATGTGGGAAGGTGCATGTGGCTCCAAGTCCATTCAAACAAAAGGATATGGATTAAAGTCTGCTAAAGGTGGAGGCACTGATGGGCTGCTGCATTTTTGTAGCAATCAGCTGCCAAACTCAGTCCCTGCACGTCATCATGATTCTAATGGGTTCTTGTTGTCCAAGGCCAAGGGTACTGTGGCTGAGGTTCTCGACCAAGGTTGGTTATGCTTTCTAGAGGAGGCAAGCATAAAAATCTTTGCATTCAAATTCTGACTTTTGATGGAACTACGTAATTTATTTACTACTCGCCCATGATGCTTTATATTCCAATCAATTAACATATGCAATATGTTGAAAAGAGTACGAAATTTTGTTGTTCACAGCTGGCTGAGTGGTCAGACTACTTAGGTGAGGATATTGGCATACTGCTAATTTCATGAATCAGATTTAGCTCAACACCAATTGTCGATATAAATGAGGTCTGCCTTTGGTTTAGAATTTGCTATGGCATCTCACTTCTCCAAATTTTACAGCTTCAGCATTTATTTGGTTTAGTTAGTTATTGCCGATAGACAGTAGCCTTTTTGTTTTTTCTTTTGTATTGTATAAAGATTCAACCCCATACCCACCAGCCACTACTCTGCCAATACAGCTTTTGCATACACAATAAAAAACCTGCATTTGCTTTTACTAGACATTGTAAGTTGGTGAAGTGTGATGCTAAAGTTAAATTGAAAGTATACGTGTCTAACTGCGTGATATTAGACACTAATAGACTTGAGAAGGAAACCCCATCTGTTCTATTTTAGTAAGGAAACGTGATTTGTGTTTGTTTGGTGTATTGATTCTAAAACAATCTTTTATTACAACGGAATGTTGTGTTAGTTTGTAAATCTACAAGAAATAATCGACAAAAGCTGACATCTTGGCACACCAGAGAAGTTGATTTTTGGGAAGGAAATAGCCAGTTGTGCATTTTGTTCTTTGCTTTAGAAGAAGCATGTGATGAGAGGCATGCGAGCAAAGAGATTGGAGGTTAAAAATTTGATAGTTAGAACTTTGAATGTTTTTTAACAGGAGAAGTTAAATATGGTTTGACTCTGTTTAAGGGCTATGCAGGCATCTCTGAGGCCTGGATTAGTGCTAATGGTTGTAGGAAAATCAGAAGCAACTTTAGGTAACTGCTGTGAAATTGTCAAAATCTATGGTTTGAAAGAAAGTTTGGCTTTTAGAAGAAGCCATATAGCGCTTGGTACTTATATTAGTAAATGAAGTTGGGCCTGCTTGTGGACAATTTACATTTATTATTAAATATAGGCACGAGCTTATGTGGTATCTAATTTTGCAGGTCCAGAAGAATCCATGATTTCTTTCAATTTGGGTATGGCACAAGATTGTCATCGTGCTCTCTCTCTTCTGTCAATAACTTCTTGGGGTTTATGTGAGCCAAAACAGGTTTCGCAGGAGCACCCCATGAATACAAGTCATGCCAATATGCCGCAGACTGGGATGCCTGCAATGTCTCAAGGTTCTCCATTTGCTTCGTCCAAGCACAGGCAAACCAAAAAACAGTCAGCTGAATGCCAGGCGCATCCCTTGTCTTTGCATCATGATGAAGGAAATTACGTTCAAGAGATCCAGCTGTTCAGAGCACCATATGGGAGTGACTTCTACTCCAATGTGAACTGACTGCTCAGAGCCAGTCAGTCGCCCTAGCCTAATATTTAAAATGCTAAGGTGAGTTAAGTAGCTGCATTTGTATTCAATGTTTAGCCATTTCTTTTGAAGATTTTTGCAGGATTGGAGTACCTGTAGTCTATATATTGTTACATAAATCATTCATTTCCTTTTTCCTATTTTTACTGGTTACATTGTTGACATTCTCTGGTTAAGCATTATGATAAAGTACTGCAACGTTGGAGCCTGAAGTTGTTTAGTTATTCTCATATTGTCACACTTCGGGGTAGAGAGAGAGGTCCTTGTGTTGTTCTGTACTTTAATAACAAGGGATTCAACTGATTCAATAAACATGATTTGAAACCTATAGGAAAGTTTTAATGCAACATTTTTAGTTTGGTGACACTTCTCTTCATTATATAAAACACATAGACTGACACTGTTTTCTTATCTCTCCAGGAGTTTTGCATAGTTCAGATTGCATTGTCGATGTTGCCTACTTTGAGGAACTAACAAGCTTCCAATCATCAGATTGCAGTGACCACAACTTCCATGAAGCTGTTTTCTCCTAAACTTGTTTCATGATCTATGTTATGCTACCAATGTTGGATTTAATTAACTTATTAAATTTTGTCTCTGTGCAATTGCTGTAAATAAGCAAGATTGATGAAGCATAAGTCTTACTATGCGAATAGAAAAATCTCAGCAGTATGTTGAGTCTTGACTCTTTTGACATTTTCTCCAAAATGAAGCATCTATTTTATAATTTTCATTTATTCCTTTTTGTTAAAGTGAGCAGTATGTTCAGGTTAGCAATTAAAGCAGACAAAACTCTTCCCACGTCCGACTTTAGACCTGGAGATGACAGGTGAGGTGATAGGATTGTTGTCGAGTTTAGGAGCATCTGGTGATAAGGCGGGGAAATGTTAGAATGGTATCATTGTCCTTAGGAGAATTAAGAGGTACTCACTCCCACCCAGGATAGTGCCATCGAGGGACGTCCGTTATCCTTTCCTTTCGTTGTGTCTCCTCTTTCACATCACTTTAGCTGTTGTATGTTTTCACTCTGCTCCTTAACCAGAAAGCAGATGTTCCAGTGTGAAATTTTAACTATAATGATGGGAGTTCTGATGGTTCAAGAGATTTCGGGTTGATAATACCTATGCTCGTGGTGGCTTATGAGTAATAGATTTCATTATCACGCTACTATAAAAATGCACCATTAAGTAGGGCTTATTTGGAAATTTACATTTACGTCCAGAATTTTTGTGATCTCAATCCGCGGAGTTGCTAGTGCTCTTCTATACTGAAATTAGAATTGGCATTAGGTGCAGGGGGAAATCTTCTCCTTTTTCTATGCTTTTTTGAAAGAAAATTAGAAGGGTAAATTACTCCTAAACCTAAATTTTTTACTTTAAATTAGACATAAATTTTTATTCATTAAACTTGTTTAATTCAATAATTAAAATTTAAAATTAAAAAATAATATTTATTATTATTAATTTAACAATTTTATTCCCTTAAATTATATAAATTTAATGAATATAAAATTTGTATTATTATTTTAAATTAAAAATCAAGTAAATATTAAAAATAATACTGGCAAAACCTATGGGCGATGTTGCAAGTCCTCCGTTTGAAAGGATTTATCGTAAAGTGTAAGATGAAAGATCCTGAATCCATTATATCGATGCCATCTAAAAGTCACGAGGAAAGCATTTCATTATTAAGAAATTAACTATGACAAATGACAACACTGTGTAATTTAATGCAATGAGGGGTCAATTAGGTGAGGCAATGCATTTTTTCATCTCCTATTATTAATGCGGCAATAACTAAAATATTGTTTTAGCAGATATTGTATAGTTGTGAAATATGTCTTATTGATTAATTAAATATGATATGGCGAAAGTTTTGGGGGCAGCAGAATTCGATCATACTTTTCAATTCTGATGAGCAATACTTTTCAATTATTAACAGCACATGGACGCATGGTTTTGTCATCACATTTGATCTGAAAGTTCGGCGACAGTCCTCAACCAACTTAGGAGTACGTTTCCAATCGAGGCCTGTTTTGTGGCAGCTTGGCCACCACAATTGCTGCGTTGCTCAGGAAAGTTAAAAATGAACGGAACAAAAGTAGGACAGGGGGGCCACGCATCTTAATAATACGATGATGGCCACGCATCTCGAAAGGGACATTTGAACGTCCTTGATCGCCAGAGATTTTTTTTTTAAATTTATGAATATAATTACATATTTAATTCGATTTTTAAAATTAATCACACTTAAATTTTTTTTGAAAATAAACTAAAAATCCATCATTTCAATAATAATACTTCTTTTGCTTGACTGTAAAACAAATTACGAAAATAATCATATTTAACTCAATTTTTAAAATTAATCATATCCCAAAAAAACATTTTAAAAGTAAACTAAAACTTTAAACAATATTACCTCCTATAACGTAACTATAAAACCCGCTAAATTTATAGGCTTTAAAAAGTGAAACAATTATCGATTTAAAACACAACTATATTTTCACAAAAAAAAAAGACTATTTACATCGACAATTTAAATTTTTCATAACAAAAATCAAAATAACAGATGAGTCTTGTATATTTTCTATTGTGATGTTGAATAATCTAGTTGAAAATCTTCCTTCTTAGATCAACACTTTCTAACAAATTATCTTGATCAAAAGAAATTTTTATCCAACTCAAAAGTTTTTCTTTTAAACTTATTTGGAAATCTAAGTATTCAATTTTAACTTACTCAAAAATAAATTTTACCTTACTCAAAAGTACTTAATTTTGTCTTGCTTAAAAGATTGCATTAGCCTTATTTGAATATTTTTTCTATTTGGTCATGCTTGAATGTTCTCAATTTGGCCTTGATCAAAAGTTTTTAATGTATATATTAGTTACTCATTTAATGTTAGTTAATCATTTAATTTGGTTGTAATATAGGTATGACTAATCGGTTTATAGTAATTGATTGACACAAAGATTAATAGACAAAGGCACCAAATGGTGGTAAGTTTTATGCGGAAGTAAAATAAGAGGCCTATATGTGAACCATATAACTATGGACGAACAATTTATATAGACAACGTATAATTTTTTTGAGATAAATTATGTAGAATTTACTATTAAAATAAGAATATTTTATATAAAATGTATACAACAGTGCGTTATACCTACTATATCAACTGACATTACAACTAAATTAGACTACAAAGCTTTTACCAACACTAATAATGCTTATGTGACCGATATAAGATAATTTTGTGCGATGTTCGTTACTATTAAGCTTGTAAATAGTGCAGAATCTACAATTTCAAACAAGGGAGAATTTTCTACACACTTGTTTATGTTGTCAAGCAAAAATTATATATTTTTTATTGTGCCATAAGCCATCAATGTACCACTACAAATGTTCTTGAATATTGTTCTTCACCTCAACGTAACGAAGGTGATGCCTATATTGTATATTACTCACCTAGACCCAATGAATATAAACACATTATTGACAAAGCTATTCTCCTATACGATACAGTGGAAATTATATATACAATTACTTTGAGGCTTACTCCGATATTATTAACCACATGTTAATGCCCTCGATAGTAGAAAAAATTATTGTGATGAAAAATTCAATCCAACGAAAGATGTTCACGATAGGTCATATAATCAAAGCAACTCAATGGCAGTTCTATCTACGTCAAACTGATTTATTTAGTATTTGTCAACTATTCTATTGGCGATAACCATACTTGTACTGGATTCATTATCAACATTTGATAATGAAAATAATTATGTTGGCTAGATATTTAATATGAAGCATGAATTGAAGTATAGGCTGAGCTTAATGATAATAAAGAACCACTTTCAGTTTAAAACTTATAAATTCATAAAAGAATAGTATGAATTAAGATGTATTGTAAAGTTTCGTAAATAGCGGACTCGAAACTATTAAGATTAGAGATGACTCATATTTTTGAGTTAGTCCCGTGTACAGATATGATGCATATATGTCTAAACAATCAACTACAAGATAAGCACTGTCAAGTGACTAGTCAAATGATTATATTTGTAATAAGAGACAAGTTTATAAATGTTAGAAGTTTACGCTCTTGAAAATATTCAGGGTGATACTCAAAAAAACTATGAAATGTAAGTATCATATGGTAAGAAACGGCATGATAAAAAAGAAGCACTATGACTTGTGCGTTACAATCAAATAAAGTCTTTTAAGATACATGCATTATATTATTATATGTTAGAAGAAAGAAATTAGGTACAACGACTTCTATAAAATGAGATGATAAGAATTTTATTTACTTTTTCATGTCATTGGCTTATGTATCCGAGAATTTCGCTAAGGTATTTGGCTTGTAGTTACAATTGACGGCATATTCTTAAAGGGCACATTTTAAGGTACGTTATTGGTGGTAGCAACACTCAATGTCAACGATTAAATATACCCACTAGTATTTAAAATAATTAATTCAAAAAATAATGCACTGTAAAAGTAGTTTTGGTAAAGTTACAGCATGCTATCGGGTCGATCATGAATTTAATGTTTATTTCAAATCAGCATAATGGCATTAAAAAAGGAATTGGCATTATTTTCTTGAAAACAAATCATGAATTTTGCATTTATTATGTATATGAGAATGTCAAAACAAATTTAATATGCGAAAATAAAACCCTTTCAGGTCAAGTTACTTCCTTGTAGTTAAAATGTACCAATTAAGCGAATTCAATTACTATGTAGATAATTGACAACCAACATCTATATACTACAAATTACTTAAAACTTGATGTTAAATTTCATAAGTAACCAGGTCATGACGTGATGACCATTAACATTATTGAAAGTATTAATTTTTTGCCAAGACATGCATACCATATCTTAATTACATTGTTGGTTGAATATATAAAATTCGTGTTATAACAATAATTTTATAAATAAAGAGAGTTAATCAATACGAGAGATATCTCTTCTTAACTGATGGGCACAATCTGTAATAAATGAACAAACTGAATTGTTACATTATACACTGTATTTTTAGTGTCCAAGTTTAAATTTCTAGTAAAATTTTAAGAAAAAACTGCCTTTAAAATTTACATGCAAAAACATACAGTTGTAAATGTTTAAATTTCCAACAAAGATTGTATGCTTATGTCCTCGTAGCGTGCAAGTACATTAAATTCGCACACAATTTGCTATACTTTTAATATTATACAAATGACTCATTGTTATTGACATACTCCAAATTCATTTATCCAATTAGCAACAAAACAAATTGGGTTGTGCCAATCGAAAACCTAGAGATGATAGTTAAGCCGTTTCGAGTACAAACTCCTTTAGGTCAACCTAGGAAATAATGTATTCTCTCGTTGAAAAAGAACACGATCAAAAAGCAATGTTCTAAGTACCATAGAATTAACCATAATCGCTCGATCTATCAAAATTCGATACTTCTACATCCAAACCAATAAATCGTTATTTAACTTTTTGTTGTTTATTGTTCATTGAATGTGCTGCTCATAACTTATAGTATATGTTCAACTATTGTACAATTCGTTATATATTTAAGATTATTTTGCTTTGGTTGAAATATTTTATAAGTATTTAAATTTTTTATATAAAATAATTTAATGCTTGATTAATCTAAACATATGGAATTTCTGTACCAAAATGTCATGTTTTAAAGACTACAAAAAATTTGGACCAAATTGTAATTTTCAAACAACTAAACATTGGACTACAATGCAAAACTATCAAATATTGATTACAGAGGGCCGGTCGACCGAATTCCTATTGTTCGATTAAAATATCTTTATATTTTTCAAATATCTTTCAATTTTTAATGAACTAGATCATCGCTTAACAGTCAACCAAAATAACTGGTGGTCGATCGAAAGAGTGTTTTGATCAAATAAAAATATTACATGATATATGAATCAGAGATCATTGAAATTTTGATCGACCAAACATGTCAATAGGATAAATCAAATTATTGAAGAATTCAAATTGAAAATTTTATTTGTTGTCTCGAACAACAAGTTCTTGAACCTAAATATAAGGATAATCTCTCTCTCATTTTGAATTAACCCAACGCATATTTTGTAATATTTCAAGACGTACAAAATAAAATAAAATACTCAATAACTATAAATTAATATCAAAAAATATTAGTACAATATTATTTATAAAAAAAAGTGACATAATCTTTCTCATAATATAAACAAAATAAAATTAAAATTACAGTAATTAACTAAAATAACATAAAAATAACAAATAAAATAAATAATGACTAAGTCACCCACTTAAATAACATAAATAAAATACAATATAATATAAATAACGTAAATTAAAGCAAATGAACATTAAGTCTCTTACTTAAAATAAAATAACAAAAAATTAAAACGTAAGAATTTAAATGAAACAGATAAATAAATAAAAATAAAACAAAAAGTTAAATAAATATAAAGTAAAATAAAACAATTAGAATATTGTCTTTCTATAATAGTGTAGGAGGTTTAACTTTCTTAAAAACTAATTTATCTTAATTAATTATATTCCCTCAACAACCAAGCCAAAACTTATGTCCATTTCAAAATTTGTATACCTAACCGTAAGTTATCATGTTATAATATATTCTTTATGAGTTCAAATCTTGTACCTACAAAGAACGCTTTTTTAAAATGCAAAAGTTTTTATTTGAGGTCCAACTACAAAGAAAATTTAAATGATAGATTGATTTTATGAACAATGTTACTAAGTAAAAATTAAAAATATAAACCAATATTACTTACACTTCAAAAATTAATACTTACTAAAAGTGTTAAAAAATATTTTTAATTCCACATTAACACGTCATCTAACACTTATTTGATGAAATTTGTATACCTTGTTCAAGTAAAAGTTGTAGCCCCATTTCTAATTGTCTAAATCAAATTAAGACTTAAACACTAAAAGAAAGTCAGACTGAATTGGCAGTGTAAATGAACTCACTTTCAACCGAATTTTAATCCTTTGACAGTGTGAATTTAATAATTTATGTGAAATGCACTTTTATAGTCCAATGAATTATCTTTGTACAAAATCTTAAATCACTTTAAAAACTCTCTCACTTAAAAAATTATACTTATTTTACTGTTTTTATGCCAAAAATAAAATAAAACAGTAATTACAAATAAAATTAATTCTAAATACAAAACTAAAATATACTTAAACTGAAAGAGTTAATTATAATATAAAATATAAATTTAACTTTTAATAAATATACATTTTTAAATACTCATGTATATCATCATGTATATACGTACATTTTAAAATTTTGTACATCTTAGAATATCACAGGGTATGTGCTGGGTTAATACAAAATGAGAGAAAATCATCTTTATACTTGGGTTCAAAAACTAGCCGCCTAAGACAAAAAATAAAATCTTGAATTCAACAGTATATCAATAAAAATAAAAAAGTTTTCAGCAATTTGATCGATTATATCAACATGTCCGATCAACGAAAATTTTAATGCCCTCTGTCTCATATCATATAATATTTCATTCAACTTAAACACCCTTTCAGTCTACCACCAATTATTTCGATCAAGCATCGAGTGACGATTTGATCAACAGAAAATTTCAGCTGTTATTTATCTAATTTTTCACATGTGATACAAAATTATAGAATCCAAATTAGTAGTCTATATTTTCAAGTCAAATTCCAGTTGTTCTTTTCCCCGTTCTAATGCCAATCAATCTTTTATAAAATTTTTACTAAAAATGATAAGAGAAAAATAAAACGAAATTTGTTATCCTTGAACACAAATTCCTACTTAAAACACTGTGTTCTGCCAAATTCCTGGCACCACTGCCAGCTGATGGATCCACTATCCACCCTATGCAGCAGAGGCAGTGCCCAGGATCTAGACCTATCCAGACTTAGTCAAGGGAGAGATAAATAAAGAGGGACATTTTAAATATAGCCTTTAATGCATGGCTCCAAACCAAAGTTAGTGATCTAAATCAAAGCTAGCCTTTAATACATGGCTCTAAACACAACATAGTCGAGTCTTCCAAGTAAGGCCAATAGCAAGTTTCAAGGCAATAAAACCTGATCCATTGCAAACAACCTAGTCCTAGATGTGTCCAAAAAAATGTTCTTGGCATAAATTCTAAAGATACTGGCACATTTTCTACTCCCACATTTAATACATGACATGATGTGACCTCTAAGCGAAGCATCTGCATGACAATGATGCTTCAGTGCTATGGAGAAAATTCAAAACCAAATGAAAACCAGAGCAATTTTAGATGCAACTAACATATCTAAATTTTAAACGCAACATCCTCACTAGAAACAGATGATTTGATTTCTGAAAGTACAAAGCCTAACCATTAGAAACCATAATTAACCTGTAAAATCTGTCAGACCAAGCTGGCTGACACATTATGTATCAAAGGATCCATAAAGACCACCAACAATACTGCATTTAATACAACAACTTGACACGGATCATGAGAAGGTCGAGTAACTCGACAACCGCTGCAACATGAGGATGACAAGACTGACTTTCAGACACCCATATTGAGCAATGCTGGATGAAAAAACTGGACCTTCTCAACCCTCAAACATGTCCTAGTACTCACTGGAACAGTAGATAGTTGTAAATCAATGAATGAAAAAAGAAAAGAAAATGACAATTAACAAGGTGCATTGCAAAATTTAATCTACAGCAGGGGACGAGAAGAGGGTGGACAGAGAAAGAGAAGTGCAAAGGGAAGGGAAAGAGAGAGAGCCTTTGTAAAGTTGAATTTTTATTGAGTTTGTAGAGTGCACAAATGTAATTGACGAAAACAACAATTTCAAGTAACAGACAGGAAGACAAAAGAAATGCATCACACAACAGACCTGATCATTTTCTTCTGGTGTTGGTGAAAGTGACTTCTTTGACTCAGCTGGTTTGTCAGCTCCACAATTCTGCCTGTTGCACTTAGTCCTAAATGGATAATTTATGTTGTTGCATTTATCACACTTCCAGCTACCCTCGGGCATCTTTTGTTCTGAACGGCAAAACATGTAAGTGTCAACTTACAAAATGAACATAACCATGTTTACAGATTCAAGAGGACTTACTTGAATTTTTATCATATTTTGTAGCCTGCATATGCAAAAGGTAAGAAATTATCCCAAAAGTGAAACAAATATGCAAAATGCTAATTAAAAAATAAAAGATTAGCAAAAAACCATGCCATGCACAACAACTGTATAAAATATTAGTTTTGCGTAGCATTAAAAAAAATTAACTTGAGAAATCTACAAAAAGAAAAGAAGAGTGGCACAAACCTGGGATCCAGGCTTTGGTGTATTACACTTCCTCATGTTACAAACAGTCCTAAAAGAAAAGTTGATATTTCCGCATTTTGGGCATGGCCAGTCATTATCACATGTTGCATCTAGAGAATTCATTAGAAAAGGGAAAGATCCGAGTTAGTTTACAAACAAGTTTCCGTGAGGCATTATAATTGGTTGTAGTTCATAAGTGGTAAAAATATGACAAACCTGCACCCTGTTTCTGAGATTTATCATCTGGGAAAAATCCTGGTCTTGGTGCCTACGCAGGAAAGTACTCATAAATTCTACTTTTGATACAAAATGTGGAACTCTACCAAAAACTGAATAAGAATTGAATAATTTCCATAGAAAGGTGGAAAATACCAATTTCCAAATGTGATGAACATTCTACTTGTTTCTAGATGCATAACAATAGGGGAAAGATAGGGGTGAGAGAGTAATTAGTTTAATTTAATATTAATTGACCCATCCATAACATCCACCGAACTGCAGAAGCTTATCTCAGATATCAATATTGTATTATATGAGAACTAAAATGAAACCATGCACATGTGATATATATTTCTGATAATAGAAATAAAGAACATCTGAAAGTACCAGCGCAGCAGGGCCCATTGGCAGACCTAAGCCGTATCGGTCGATCAAGGGTGGTGGCATACCATAGATTCCCCCTGCAAAAAAAGCTATCACCTCCATAGTGTCAAACTAGAAGACATTCTAATGTTTAAAAGCTCTTGACATGAGTGCACACCGTCCAAGAAAGATTTTATACTGTCTGCAGTTAATAAATATAACAAGAATTGGTATAGAAATGGGTATTGCAGGGGAACACTAATAAATTTACAAATACAAATAGACCCGTAAAAAATACACGGAAACAAAAACCTAATCTCAATATAATGAGAATAATGAGAAATGAAACAAATTGAAGACAAAAAAGGGAGAACATACCATTTCCCATCATAGAACCATTAGAATAAGGAGTTGGTCCAGACATATGCAGTGGATGATAAGGACTTCCAGCAGAAAGACGACTACCATAGTTGTAATGATAGGCTGAGCTCCCAGAAAATGGAACATCATATGGAGCAATAGATGACCCATTGAAAAGTGAAGAGCCATAAGGCGGCATGCCCAGGTACACAGAAGAGGGTGTACCAGAACCAACATAAGGGGCAGATGAGTAATTCTGCAGTGCTTGCAAAGGCTTCGCAGCAGATTTCTAAGAAAATATGTCATTAACATAGATAAGCTAATAATCAAAACCACTCCAAAAGCAGCCCAAACGAATAAGAAGAAAAAACAATGGAACAACCAGAAGTTATCAGTCTGATAGTAAATCAATAAAACCAAAGGCAAGAACTTAATCAACTAATCTTGTCCAGTGTTATCATGAAAGTAAACGGATGACTACAAGAAGTATGGAAAAAACAGAGGCCGTTGCAAATAAAAGAATAACCCAATAATACTTGCTTATTTTTTATAAGGTACCACATCCCCACCCCACTGCAGCTTAAAACAAAACAGAAATTTAAACTAAATCCAAATGCAAAGTTGGGACAAAAGGTACTTCCATCACCAGACCTCTAGCCCTACAATAAAAACACCTAACCAATCATGCTTGTCCCCTCAGATACAAAAATGGATACATAATAAGTGTGTTAAGAACAAAATAAGAATTTCAAATAAAGCATCATAACAAAAATGCCGTACACTTACTTTTGACTATCTTTTCAGATTAAGAACTAATTAGCCTATTATAATGTACTAATACGTTAATAAATGCTTCCATTATTTTCACATTCTTTATACTTCTTCCGGTGAGGATTAATACTCATTTAACAACCAAGAGATAGAAATATCACTTTCATAAGAAACAAGAAGTAACATTCATTAGCCAAAGGCGATCCATGGCAGCAGAAAGAAGTCAGGAACCATCAATAAGATAAACCAACTGTTCCATAGATGCTAATTACCAGTAAATTATAAAAGAAAGATGCATTTCTATGTCATCACTCTAACAACTAGTTATGTTAATGAAATAGCAGGTATTAAACCTTAATTAAACAAAAGAAGACGCTGGACAGAATAAACATCTGGCACCCAATCATTGTAGATATAATAAATAAAAATCAGCACTTACTGAGTTATGGTCAGCTGGTCGGGGTTGGGTGCAATTACGCATATTGCAAGTCATCCTAAACGAGAAGTTGACATTGCCACAGCTGGAACAGGTCCAATCATCTTCCCTTCGACATCCTAGAGATTAGCAAGAATTTGATAACAAGTCTCAAATATAGAACCAAAAACAGAAACATCAAAATCTAGGATACACCTGTGCAGTTGATTATATAAGCACTTAATACAGTATCAAATTAACTGGGGGTATGAAACAGATGGCAACAATATATGCAAGAAGCTTCCATGTCCAACACAATACGATAAAAATATTTGCAGTCATTCAAAGACCACAATACAAGCATAATCACTAGAGCAAGCAAGCTACATGTCAGCAAGATAAATCAAATTGTAAAAGATACTTTCACTATAAACATCATTACGATAAAATTTAAATGAATTGAATATGGTGATTATTTATCTTTTAGGCCTGTTTCATAACAGACTCGAAATGTTTATTGAGCCAACATCCTCATTACCAATTGCAACTGAGTCAGACACTAAAAAATCCAACAAATATTCAAAATTTATATATCTACAAGTACAAAAAAAAGGCTGGGAACTCATTCAGGAACATCCATATTGGAAGGTAATTAATTCAATTGCAATAAAGAAGAAAAAATAAAAAAGCATTGCATACCATCAGTTCTAGCACGCTTGGCAGCAGAGGAATTTCTGTTATCGACCTAAATACCAAATAAACACGGTAATTATATCTATAGGCCAATCCACAATATTATCCCGAGTATAAAAAGAGGGGTAAAGAGAGAAATACAATAGCAAATGTAACCTGAACAAAATTGCGCGTTAGAATTGCAGTTATTGCAAATCCACGGCGACATATAAATTGCAGGAAAATAAATTATTACTGATTCATAAATCCACCATTTAATTCGTACGACTAGGAAACGAATGCAAAAGATCAACATGCAATGACGCAACAATGAAACCCTAGCTAAAAAATTTCCATTGAGTCAACCAATAATATACTCAGGTGCTACTTAGATCCGTTAGGATTTAATAAATTGATCGAGGAGATGAAATAACAAAAAGAAATAAATCGAAAGAATTGTAATACGAAATACCTGAGACATGGCGGCACCGAAAGATTGAGAAACAGAAAGGCGATGACTTTCCCTCCTAGGCTCGAATAGAAAGTGAGAGAGACAGAAAGAGAATGAAATCTAGCGAGATGATATGAAAGGTACTGACAGGGCAAAAAGCGCACGGACGACTAATGGGAAGGGTGTCCGGCTTAATACACCGCTTTTTTGCGTTTGAGTTGGTAAATGCCGCACACCGTTTTCTGTAGTTTTGGATGAACGTGGACGATCCAGTTGGACATGCTGGTACCTACATACGTGACATGAACGATTACTTTCAATTCTTACCAACATTGACAAAATTTTCTCTCTTTTTAATATTATTGTTTGTTACGATAAAGACGCACGTAGGGGAAAAAAACTACTTATGTTGGATGGATAAAAATATTGGTTATAGCATAAAACCAATATCATCTTTAAGTTTTATTTTATAATTTTAAATTAAAAAATATTTAATTTTTAATAAAATAAATATATTTTATATTAATATTTAATATTTATAATTTTTATTTTATAATAATTATATTTTAAAAGCGATTAAGTCGAGTCCATGACTATATTTTGTTGCGATTTGTTTATTTTTATTGTCAATTTTCAGTCCAAGTTTTATAAATTATCCTAATAACATTGTTAGTATTTTTTTTAAGTTTATACACTTAAATTCTTATCCCAATTCATGCATAATTTAGATTTAAATACGGATGATTGGATGCTACTGACACATTATTAAGAGATGTATTCGATAAAAAAGCAATTGCAATACATTATGCATAAGTATATATTAATAACACATGATTTTAATTTAAAACAATCAATATTTTTACTGTTGATTTTTTTAAATATGATTAACTAAACGTCGTATTTGAAAAGACTCATTTTTAAACTATTAAAAATATCTCTCTCCAAAAAATATTATAAATATATTTTTATCTTATTTGATCATCAACGTCGATTCATTTTATACAAAATACTTAAATAAATAATTAGTCACTTATTTTTCTCACTTATAAAAATTTCGCACATTTTTAACTAAATACAAAAAGATAAATTTTGTGACCTTTTTATTTAATGTAAAATTTGTGAATGACGTTATATGTATTTTTAAAATATTAATAATTCTAACTATTTATTTTATTAATATTCATACTTTTATAAACCTTATTATTTTTTGTATAATAATTTATAATAAAATTTATATAAACATAATTTTTTAATTAAAATTTCAACATATTTTTATTTTTAATTTATTTTTAAAGTAATACATGAGCGCCATACAAAATATTTATTTATATTACTGCAAATTATTTGACTAAGTGATCAAGAGCAAATATGATTTTTGTTAATATGATAAATAAATAATATTTTATTTTATTTTAGATTTATTAAAATTTTAAATTAAATAAAATAAATGTAACGTTACTTCAATACTATTTTGTTTTAAAAAATTACATCAATAGTAAATGCAACTCTAAAGCAAAGGAAGATAAGATCGTATTTTTGGGTTCATTCCTCCGAGTAACGTATAAAATCATGCACAATATCCGAGCAACCATTGCAGACTGCAGCGTGAATTGGGGGTGGACGAGTGAGGTTTCGCCAACTCGACAACCGAATGCGAAACTCCACGGTCTGTGACAATGCCAACAAAACAGATAAAGGGAGTAGATGGAGATATTTCTCTCACGCTCTGCCTGCCTTACCCATCATCTTACCTCTCACCTCGTCACTCCCAAAGCTGAGAAAACTGTAATGCTAACTTATTTCTAAATTCTATCCCATCCATAGCCTAAACCTCGTTTCCCCTTTATTTTTTGATTTTGTATAATTTTTTATCTTGTCCAATCCATACAACAAACATCGAACCAGAATTTCACCAAATGTTCCTCCAAGTTCTGATTTTTCTGAACTGATCACGAAAACACACGTACATTACGCATACATATTCATAGTTTCAAAACAACGGCGATCGGTTAACATTTACTGGTATGTAAATAAATTGTGAAGGCCATTTGAGTATTACGGTTCTATTTTTAGTCTCGTTTTTTCTCCCGTTCAGTAGTTTCGACGAATTTAAGATGATCCTTTTAGTGTTTTTATTTCAGAATCGAGTTAGGATCATTAATCTTTGAAAAATAGACATGCAGATATTTTCCTTTCTGTTTTTTTAATTAAGACGCTAATTTTTAGCAGATTCATTTTATTTTGTTAAATTTTTGGCATGTTTTAATCACAATAGCTCTCGCTGAAATTATCATGAAATGTTTATCTGCATTACTCGTGTCGTGCGATTCACAATTTTGTGTTTTAATAACAAGTACTAAACAACATCTTGTGCGATTTCAACACAATTTTCCGTTCTCATTTCGGTAACGGTTTTCGAGTTATGTTTGTGCTGGTCTACCGATGAAGGATCCCCGGATCATACACCGATAGGCTCTTAATAAACGTTTTTGTTATTATATATTTAAGCTGTTCTCCGGTTGAGTAGTTTGTTGGTCTGGTGGATTGACACTATTTCATGGTTGTAGACTCGGCTGAAGCTTTGAACCTTTTGATCTTAGATACTGAAGGAAAGACTGTTCATCTAAACATGTTGAACACTCGGGTAGTTTCTAGTTCAGTCGATCTGTGAATTTTTAATTTGTTAATTGTACCCTTTTGGCAGTTGATGAAATTGTTTGATTCTTCACAGGATCCAGTGACAGTTGGTTCTCAGAGGGATAATGTAGATCAACTGGGGCCTCTAAGTGTAGTTGAATGTCATCTGACTGGCTATATGTCCGATGCCTATATCTCTCAGGCATCATCAGTGTACAATGGAGGAGGTTAGTTATTTATACGTCTCTTGAAGGTAGCATGCTTTGGTTTCTTTATGGGTTATGGAAAATATGTTTTATGCAAATGGTATTTTCTCTTCTGATTTATTTAAATCATTTCGTGCGATATATGCTTATTCTGGTTGAGATAATGGGAGGTCTTCTTCAGCTTGGTTTTCTAAACTTAGATTTTACTGCAGAGAACAAGTTGAAATTGCATTATAGAGGGTTGGTCGTGCATTGTTATTGACGTTTCAAAATTCCATGCGTACAAAAAGTGTCTATGCAACTTTAAAAGCTGAATTTCCACTAATGCTAGCAGTATGGAAAAAATTGTTTCCAGATTGCCTATTTAATACATATCATTTATCTAATCACAGTAACAATGGTGAAGCAGTCAGTGGAGAGGTGCATATGCTGTTTAGGATGTGTTCAAATATCATTTGCTTTGTTGAAGTGTGGTTCACTCTCCTCTTTTGAAGTGTGGCCAAGGTGAAGTAAAATAACTTTTAGTAGCTTTACATGGTAAGTGGTCATGGCATTGTGCTATAAGAAGGGCCTTTTGAGATGGTTTAGCTGTAAGGCTAAAATACAGCAGTGACTGGACTTCAGCAGTCAAGACCTTGGAATGGGTTTCTGAATAGGTGTTGGAGTGGACTAGACTAATATTATTAAACACGTACTTAATGTTTACGATGGCAAGATGAGTGTTTTCTGGAAGGATGTTTGATGACAAGTGAAACCTTTGATGATTGGTTATCCAATTTTGTCTAGCACAGCCGAATGGGATAATGTGTAGTGGAATCCTAACTTAGAGCAATAACTGGTTAGGAAACTATTGGGTGATTGATCATTTTGAACTCTTTTTTGCAATGAGAATATACCATGAGCAAGAAGCTTAAGGTCAACTCATTTTGTAAATAAGGAGGGAGAGGCATTTTCCCTCCAAGTATTCAAGAGCCTCTGAAAAGACTTCTCTGTTTATGGATGGACTGCAACTTTTGCAGAAATGCAAATTTGTTGCTTGCAGATGTTACTTGTGCAAAGAAGATGGGGAAACTGTGAATTATCTTCTATCGTCTTGTCAAGTCACAAAAAAATTCTAAAGCCTCATAATTAGCGTAAGTGGTAGTTGGGTTAAGCATCATAATCAATTTGTTTTGTGGTAGTTGGATTATACTAACTCCATTCTGATTTTGTTGGAATTTTGAAAACTTGAATTTTGGGTCATAAAAAGAGGTTGATGAATTTGAAGAAATCAGTAGGCAGGTTTTTTGGTAGGATTGAAGCTGATTAACAGAATAAAATCCAACTTTGTTAGGAGCTTTCGTTTTTTCTTTCACCTTTTCTTGAAGTTTTGGATTCTTTACCTTGTACTTCTATTTTAGTAGGTAAAGTGTTCCATTCACTGTATCTGATCCTTACCCCTCTTTTTCACTTTAATAAGTTTACTTATTTATCTTGGAGGAAGTGAATCAAAAGATGAACACCATAGATTGTCATTTATTTCTTGAATTTGTGAAATTTCACCGTATGGAGATGATTATTTGATTGAGGAGAGCCCTAGGTTTTCCCCTAGCTTACATGTTATTTGCGTGGATAATGGTGTTCTATTATTTTTTGCAGCAAAAGTTTATACTTCCAGAGTTTCGACGGTAGAAGGATTTTATGAATGTAAAGTGTGGCCTGCTGATTAGAGCTGTCTGGGCTATGATAGCTTGGGCATTTAGACATATTCATGGACCATGGATTTATCTACTTTTTTCTGCTTCATTACACATAAATCATGTTCTTATACTATTTTTTCCCCATCTTGTTTGTCAATCAGGTTATGAAACTCCGGGTAATAAACAGGGTACATACATTCCATATGTTAGTGATGACGGCATGGAGAATGGTTATCATGTGCGTAAATTACTTTCCTTTTCACAAGTTTTGATGTTTTCTCATCTCTTGGTGCATGTTAACTGATGTGTCTATTTTTTATCTAATGCAGGGCCTCAACAATGAATTTCCATCCGTTGCATTTCATGGTTATGGATACAGCCCTCGAGTGTTGCATGGATCATATACTCCAGTAACAACACATATGTCTTCTGCAAGTGGTCATGGCCATTTGTATCATGAGCGACAGTTTTCGGCCTCTGATCCATCTTGTTTCCAGCAACCTATATCTCCTAAAAACTTTTACATTCTTTCATCAACTTCAGTTTCTCAACCAAAGCTGCCGGCACAGATTGATCTCCGAGGGGAGAGCAAAAGATTTGGTCTGATACCCAATTACGCACCTTCATTGGCATCTTCCAGTAGAGGGAGAGACTGTTTTGGAGACTCTGGATGTGGCTTCATACGCCAAGGGATTGAAGGTTCTGAAGTTGGAGGATTAGGGTCAGATTCGTCAAAACTAGAGAATGGGAAGAGTTCCTTGCTTCAATTGTCATCACCACCAGCTTCTTTGACACAAGTTAAGTCACTAGAGTTGTCTCAGGATGATTTTGGAATGGTGAGATTTCTGACTTATGCAAAATTTTTCACTTGTCTTTGAAGCTAGCTTTTTCCCTGAGATTTAATGGTTTCAGATTTTACACTTAAAAATGCTTTTGGACCCTGTCAAAATCTTTCAGCATTTATTTTTGTGCTATTGCGGAAAGAGAAGTTCAAAGGAGTTGATCTGTGGCTTTGCGGGGCTTCAGCTTAGTGACATAACAAGTTCCTTAAACATAGATAATTGCATGTTTCTAAAGCATGGTGATCTTTTTTAAGCCCTTTTTTTGTAACAGGAATTCTAAAACTCATTTATCCAGTTGACTTTTTATCCATGCTATAATTGGTTGATGTTGGCGTCATTTGATAAATTATAGTTGAAATTAATGGTAGCAGCAATTAATCTACAGATAACATGCAGTAGAAAAATACTCTTAATATTGAGACATTGTCTTGAGCACCTCCGGAGATGACCATTTCTGACTATGATACCTGATTATCATTTACTCTCAAAGATATAAGTGATTTGGCGGTAACCTTTTCCTTTAGTACTGTAGTGCATGATTATTTCCAATTTACTGAAATATGATGCAAATTCTAACAGTGAAATCCCGTGCAGTTGCAGGCTTCTCTAGAGAAAGGATATTATGGGTTTGGATCTTGTTCAGGCTCCAGCTATAGAGGCTGCTCTCTCAGACAAAGTGATCAAGGTTCTGATTATGGAGGTGTCTCCTCTTCTAGTCTGAGGGTCAATGGTCAGAAGTGGCCCACGCTCAATGAAGCCAGACAAGGAGGAAAATATAATGATTTCTTTTGTAATTGTGCTATGACGCTTGATAACCTAAGTGAGAGAAATAGAGGACCTAGAGCATTTAAGCCAAAAATTTGGACAACAGCAAATGGATCTGCTATTGATAATTGGAAGAGTGGAACAACTGATGATGTTATCAGAGAGCCTTATAACCATTTGGATTTTGTCACCAACTACAAAGATGCAAAGTTCTTCATCATCAAATCTTATAGTGAAGATAATGTTCACAAAAGCATAAAGTACGGTGTCTGGGCTAGCACTCCAAATGGAAACAAAAAATTAGATGCTGCTTATAATGAAGTAAAGAAGAAACATGGCACCTGCCCAATCTTTCTATTGTTTTCGGTACGTTACCAACTCTCGTACCCCAAGTGTTGGATACAAGTTGATGTTTAAGTATCCTAAATTAGAATTTTGTTTAATCTGATAAAATAATTGATCTGAGAAAATGAGACTCCACTAATAAGAATGATGATTGAACCCCAACCCCTTGGGGTTGAGTGGTAAAATACCGGGTTCAACTGAGAGACCAGGGTTTTGAAACTTCTTGGGGCCACCTTCCTGGGATATTTATATGCCACTAGTTTCCTGAATATCAAGGCTGTAGTGTCCAGCAGCTATTGCCATCACAGAACTTGGTGACTATAGAAAGCAATGGATTTCTGGGTATTGGAAGGGATGGATATTCTGTTGCAAATGCTTGTTCGCTTATATATTCTAAATTGCCACAGTTCATACTTGGGCACGCTTGTTTGTGCAGCTCATGTGATTTTTTATTCATCTTGTAGTGGGGTGACTGGCCTTGCATATTTAAACATGCACACCACAATGCGCTTACATATGCATGTTCAAGTAGATTACAATATTTTCTGATTAGTGAATGCATTGTCCTTCACTGATTGTTGTAATATGAAAGTAAAAAGGCCCCAGGGACACAATCTTTTCTCTTCAATCCTACTCTTGCTGAATGCATAAACTTTTTCTTTGATTTTATAACTTTTACTTCTTTTTGGTTTGAATGTTCATGCATAAAGTTTCTTTTTTTTTGTTATCCGTGCTTGGAATTTTTGTGCGGAAGTTCTTGCTGATGTCTCTGTGGATTTCTACTGTAATCAATTATTGGTTTAACTTGTTTGTTCTCCCTAGGAAGTTTCATTTTGAAACCACAAAAGAGAGTCTGAAACTTAAAAGCTTATCTCTGCTTTTGCATCTTGCCAATTTATGCAGGTAAATGCTAGTGCCCAGTTTTGTGGTGTGGCTGAGATGGTGGGACCAGTTGACTTTGACAGGAGTGTGGATTATTGGCTGCAGGATAAGTGGTCTGGACAGTTCCCTGTCAAATGGCACATAATTAAGGATGTTCCAAACTGCCAGTTTCGACACATTCTACTTGAAAATAATGACAACAAGCCAGTCACGAACAGTAGAGATACTCAAGAGGTACTTTAATGTTGACTTGTATTTCATTCTCATTGCACAAGCAATGTTGGAAATTGGCAATGTTCATTTACATGCCCTCTTAAATGTTACTATTTCTCCCTTTGTGGCACTTATGTTCTTAAGAATCTTAACTGGCTGCTGTAATTATCTACTGATACAATTTAACTGATTAGGTGTACGAAGCCCAATCTGCTTCACTCTAACATTTGTTTGTTGCTTTTAAAGTTAAGCAACCATCCGGTTCTGTGACTACTGGTGATTGCCATTTTTAGTGTTTTCTTGAATCGTAGTAACAAGCATGTTGGCAGTAGGTCCCTTGGATTTTAATGGTTCCTTCTTTTGCAAGCATGTTGAAAGTCAATAACTCATCTGTACAAAAGGATGATTTCTGAGTAGATTCCTTGTTTAATTTCTGTTACTTGTTGGAGGAGTTTTCTTCATAATGTATTTGTCAGTCAGTAAAAAAGTTTCCACTTAATGCAATTTATTACTCAACTCAGAGCGAATTCATAGTCTGGCACAGGCAAATCATTATATAAAGTTCCAACTTGAAAGACCTTTGAAGTTGGTTAGAAGAGGGTTTCCACTTAAATGCAATTTATTACTTAAGAGTGTGTGCTCGAGCCTGGCAAAGGTGAATTATATATAAAGTTTCAATATGAAAGAACTTGGAAGTGTGTTAGAAGTTCAACCGAGTTTTAGCATTTTATCACTCTGGGCGTGTTTGTCTTTTGTCATCTTCTGTTGGAGATAAAACTATTCACAAACATTGATTGACCTTGCTTCAATTTGCAGGTGGAAATAGAACAGGGTATTGAGATGCTGAGCATATTTAAGAACTATGAAATGTATTCATCCATCCTAGATGATTTTTACTTCTATGAGCAGCGGCAGAAAGCAATGCAGGAAAGAAAGTCTGGACAGCAATCAAATCGGGTGGCTCCTTTATCAATAGTAGTTAATGAACAACAAAATCCAGTTTCACTATCTAATGATTTCATAAAGAAGATGTCTAAGAGCTTTGCTGAAGCTTTGTTGTTGACCGAGCATGAAAGGGAACATTCACCTGTTGGGAAAGTTACTGCGGCCCACGGCAGTTAAACATGAAAATTGTCATCAAACTAAAGCATATAGGTAGAAAGTGAACCTCAAACCACCCAGATGCTTCATATATTATATATTTCTTATATTTTTCCTTTATTTTGATTTTTCTATCACCAAGTTTTTGAAAAGGGTTCTGCTCGAGACAGCCTTAATACAGAACTTTCTATGATGTTTATATGGAGAATTTTTTCATTGTTTCCTAAGACAAAAGTTGAGTGACTCGAGGTAGAATTATGTATCTCTTGCAGATAAATCATAGACATGGACTTTATATTTTTATAACTGTGTACCCTTCGGTGGTGTTAAGAGTATTTATTTGTAGTAGTGAGCTAGTTAAAGCCTTCTCCTTCGTTAAAGTTTCTCCAGCTTCTCTATCAGATGAAATGAAGGAACTCGTGTTATTTTTGTCTATTTTCATTTCTACTGTTGTTAATGCCTACTTGTGGAATATCAAAGTAATGAGTTGGCGAACTCAAGTATAATTTTGTGACCTGAAACAAATTTACTTGTAAAATGAGCGAGAAATGAATCTCGATTGACACTCCGCACTGAGTGTGAATTAAAATGTCGTTGTGATGGTTTATAAGGGTTTTGAAGTAAACTCCAGAGTGTGTCTGTGTTTTTCTATTTGCCTGGTTAAAATAGCTTTTTTAAGGATATTATTGCTTTTTGCCTGGCTATCATGTTGTGATTTCTTAGTTGAAACAGTTGTTGATAACTGCTCAAAATTATTTTTCTTCCTTCTTCAACGTGATGAAGCCCCCCTCCTGTTGAGATTTGAGACTTATATTACAAATAGTAGGAGTTATACTAGATATAAGTTTCTCTCTGTTTTATGTTTTTGCCTTGAGGTCTTTTGATCTGTTTTTGTAATCGCTTTTGGTTAGTTGCCACTTTCTGCCTTTGCTTAATATTTTGTAATCCAATACAAGTAGTGAAGATAGGCATAAGCATAGACCATAGAAATGATATAATAAAAATGATTCATATAACAATCTATGTCAAACTGTCAAGAAAGCAAAGAAGAAGATTCAAACAGCATTCAATCTTTGACGTCCTACAATTCCACACAAAACAACACTCGGGAAGAAATATAACGAGTTATTTCACTTCTTAAGCGAGGGTATTTTGCCCCCCATTTGTTAATAAAGCATAGAGGCAGACCCGGTGGGAACTGCATAGAAAAAGACCGCCAAGGCAATCAAAACTGTCGGGAAAACAAGGTAGGATCCGCCCTTGTTTCCCATGGAACCGTCAGCTTTCTCTGCTGCCGAAGATCCTGTGCTCGGAGTAGCAGGAGTCGCTAATGAAGAAGTATTTGTGAAGATAGCGGCATCTGGGGAACTAGGAGATAAGCCTAAAAGCTCTATCCATTTGAAACAAACAACATTACGATTCGTAACTGCTTGCGAAAATACAAAGTACTTGCAAAGAAAATCAAGCCAAGACTATTCTGATACAACATCATTCACAAAAGCCCGTTGTATTTAGTATCATGTACCACTCAGGCAGTTGAATAACCACACTGGGTCACATCTAGACGGATCATCTGGCTAATGCTAATCAAGGTCGTATCTAGAAAAAATATTTTAGCTCGGCCAAAAGTTGTAATGATACAAATTATTGATTAAAGTAGGTTACTATCTGAACAAAATTTGATTTGATATATTTTTATTAAAAAAATTAAAATATAGCAAATTTAACAAATATTAAAAACTTACAATTTTAATCTAGGAATCACAGAAAAAATAATAATAAGATCGTTATCCTTTAAGGAGTTGTGATATTTATCTATATATTTATTTTTATTAATAATATGTTTGGAACTGTATGCTTCACTCAATTTTTTTACATAGTATTTAACATACTAAATAAATTTAAAAAATAAATCAGGAATTTCTTTTTTCCAAATTTAACCTAACTAGATCTCAATAGTCAAGAGTGTTTGAACAATTAAATGAATTAGTAATAAATATTAAAAAAAAAACAGTCAATTTAAATAAAAAATATCAATAACTAGAATAGATGATGATATTTGAATTTTTGAGTTTTTTTTTTTTTTTTAAATGTGACATAATTTATTTAGTTGTAGTAAATAAGTTGCTTATCGCGGATAAAATGACCAAATCATTGTAATTATATCAAATTTTGATTCTAATAATATAAGGAATTTAACCGCACACTGTTTTAATAAAAATTATAAATTTATATAAAATGTTTTAATAAAAGTTAAGCATTGATTTGATATAAGATAGCAATTATATTTACATTTTAATTATTTTAATAGCAGTAATGAATTTATTTGACATAAGTGAACCACTACATATATAATTGAAAAATAAAAAAAATGCCATTAAAAAATTTTGAGAAAAATTGGCAGTGCCTATGGGCTATCTCCGTCTATAGTGCTAATCTACGTCAAATTATTTGTGGATTATATGACTTTATAAGTCACGCATGACTCAATTCAGATATTTAATTTAAGTTACACTAAAAGAAGTTTGTACATTGCATGTAAATTAAGCCTAAACAAGGCTTGGGCTGGACTGGATTCAACTACATTCAAATGTACGCATTGATTTCATGTTCGTTAGGTACTCAGTATGAAATTGTGATCGTCAGAATATTGGACAAAACCCTTCAACGGCTTTACATTTTAGTCAACTTATATATCTGTTCCTGATCAACCGTAAAAGCTTAAATTGTATTTAATGTCTCTACCGTTGTGTAATTAAAACTTCTTCCTGATCATCAATGAAAAATTTTTGGATTCTCATGACATTTGATTTTTGACTATACCAAACAAAGAAAACTTACTTGGGCAGTTGGTGATGCTTGCATTCTGCAACTGGCAAGCAGAAGGAAGCTGAAGCAGCTTAGCTTCCTGCACTCCCATGCTCTTAAGTGTTTCACTTCCACCGTGTGCCTGTTGAATGATATAACACAGGCACTTTGGATCGCTATCTTTTATACCCTTTACAGCATTGCAACATTCTTTGGACGGCGTCGTTATCTTTCCTCTTGCATAGTCCAAACAGATCATCACCTTCTGAAAATCATCGCTACACTCCTGCGTTAAATTTGCATCATCGGCAAAAACCCTAAACTCAGAACCCAATAGAAGGAAACAAAACAACAATGTAAAGAAAAACCCATTTCCCAATCCCATCTTCTTCTTCATCATCATCGTCGTGCTCTTGTTTTCTTGTGCTGTGAAAGATTTTGCAATGAAAGATGGGAAGTAGCTTTTGAATACTGAGAAGCAAAATTTTGAAAACTTGGAACGCTTCTCGGGTCTAAATAGTATTAAGTGGCCAGTATTCGTATTAATGGGGAAGTAGTTGATAGTTGGCATATTAAAATGGAGGATTGCATCCTGACGCTCCACTTCAAGATAGCTGGAACCGCTTTTTTAAGATGAACGGCTATGATTGACGGTGAGCTGATAGAGTTGAAAGATCAGCAAAAGTAATAAATGTAGGACCTTAAAGGTTGTTGGACAGAATTATGTGCCCATGCATCCTGTGCGTCAGCGTAAATTAATGCCTGTTCCCTTTTACCCACGTGGCATGTTGACTAGCCATAAGTTCCGTCAGCGAATTGGACGGCTGCGATGAAACTTTGTGCGGTATTGATGATTAACATAGTTTATAAAATTGCGTACGAAAGGATTGTATTGTAGTTAACAAAATATCTGAATACGTTCCCACGTTAATATTAATAAAATGAATAAGCTGTCCTATAATGAGGTATATACACTACATTAAAATGAAATGATCCACACAACAAATCCCGGAGGGGTAAATTTTTAAAATTTTAAAATTACAATGTCTCGCTAATAAAATTGAAGAGGTTAAATTTTTAAAAATAATTTAAGAATTGTGTGATAAAATATTCATCTTTTACAATTTGGGTTAAAAATTAAATATTTTTATTTTATAGAGTTAAATTATATATAAATTTACAACTTTTTATGGGACCTAAAAGATTAAATTCCTCTAAACATTAGTAAAATTACAGTCTTAAATAGTGAAGGTTTCCACTCAAAAACGAGTATATGACCCATCCCATCGTGACAATTATAATTCTACTTAGTCAACAGGCTTTCCCGATAAAAATCTAACAAACATGTCTATCAACCATAAATAACATTTATTTTATTTGACATTAGTATATAATTTGGATAAATTCTTATTAAGAAAAGATAAATAAAGGAACCAAATTGACAAGTTAATATTTTAAGATATACATCTAATTTGAGAATTTTGTTTTCTTTCAAAGGCCCAACGTCATTTAACAAAAATTGAAGTAGTTAATCGGAATAATTGTTGGGATGGTGATAGTTCTGCCTGACTTATTTTGTAATAACGACTAATTGAATAAACAAAACAAATATAAAATAATTTTATATATTTTATTAATTTTGCTACTTTTAAACCAAAATTAAATTATTAATAATTATTTTTTTAAGAATAGGATTTTACATATGTATTAATTATAGTGTATTAATAATACGTTTAAAATTAAATATCAACCGTTAAAAATACTTAAATTTGATGAGTAATAAAAAATATAATTTTAAAGAGGTAGTAATCCTATTTTTTTAATATTTTATTAGATATAAATATTTACCAATAATTTTTGTAATTTAAATAAATTTTAGCTATTAAAATTTTAAGCTGTAGGATGTAATACTAAAAGTTAAAGAAAAAATATCACTATTGAATATTTAAAAAAGAAAAGTAATTTTTATATTAATTTGATATCTTGTTTGCTAACCAAGTTTTTTGGTTTACTAGATTCTAAACTTTTCAATGGGCTAAGAAGCTTAAGCAGTTTTGTGATCCGACCCGTAATTTGTCAGGAAGAGATGCTGAAACAGACGGATAACAGTGGTTGAAATGTTCAGTATATGATTCAGGATCAATTGAAGCAATTATACGTAATTTAATTTTGTTTAAAAATTGTGTAACTAAAAACAATAATAAAAATATGAGATTAATTTATGATATAATTAATTTTTTAAATATTATTATTTTTAAATTTTTATAAGTATTTAATAATTACACGAACTGTTCTTACAAAATATACAAGGGGAAAGTATTATAACCTATTTATGGGGCTC
>JAWDEX010197800.1:0-11892 GCA_035221805.1 Trichilia hirta
ATATATCATCAGGGGCTCACGTTTGAAAAAAAAAAAAAAAATCCCTAACTTTCTCAATTTTTACAGTGGTTGCCCTATGTTTTTGTATTTGGCCACATATATTTTGACCTTTGTGAAAAAATCAAAATACACGAATCCATTATCATTGATATTGGTAACAAAACAAGACGTATGTGGGGCATCGTATTTTAATTTTTTTGGCAAAACAAGGGATTTCGCTACCATGGCCATGCGGTATTTTATTGTTCAATATAAATTTAAAATACTAATAGACTGTCTAACATAAAATTAAAACTTAAAATATAACATTTAAAATAACATAAACCTAAAATTAAATTTTAAGTTTTCCGTTTCGAATTTTAAATTTTACATTAAGAAGTACTTGAGTATTTTAAATTTAAATTAATCTCAAAACAATACATGTAAACTTAATTTTTCACTTTTAGAAAACAAAAAAAATATACGGGACCAAGTACAAATCAAAATAGGCAACCATTGAAAAAATCAAGGACGAGCAAAAGTTTTTTTTCTTTTTCTTTTTTTCGACGTTTGAACTTAATAATACTTATGCACGCGCACATATATATATATAGTTAGATTTTCTTAAATTAATATATATATATATCCCCTATAATTTAACTAAATGGCATTTTATTCCTCTTTATATTTTATGACAAAACCTTTCTAAAATTTGAATTTGGTGACAAATATTTCCCTTTTAAATTAATAACCTTAAATTTTTTTTTTTTTTTTTGTAGTATTATGACTATTATACTCCTAATTTTTATAAAAGTATAAAAGTTGAACAAAAAATTTATAATATAAATAATAAATTTTTTATATTATTCAAAATATTAAATTTATTAGTTAAAATTTATATATTTTATATAATTTTTTTTAATTTTAAATTTTATAAAGGTAAGAAATATGATAATCATTGCACTACAGGAAAGGACAAATACTAAGAGAATTAATTTGAAAATGGAGTATTTGTTACAGCTTTTAAATTTTAGAAGAATTTTTATTATAAAATTTAAAGTAGGAATTTTTTTTTTTTATTTAATCAAATTATAGGATTATTTGTCATTCTCTCCCTATAACTCTTTATATAAATACAATACCTATTATTAATACATTTTTAATTCAATTAAAATAAAAACCTTCTCATATATATATATATATATATTTTCACTCGTAATCGAATTAGAAGACGGATTTAAAAGACGAGCATGAGTTGCATGAGATTTGGTAATATAAAACTTTAAAACGCACAGTTTATACACTTTTGATCTTTACCAATAAAGACTTTAATTGCACAAGGATCGACTTTTAATTACCAAATATCTATTTTTCTACCAGTTATACCCACTCACCCATTCCACAAACTAAATTATTTCCCAGCGACGATCTTAACTCTTCCTATGAGAGATTATTGAGAGGGTATATCTGTCTTTCTATTTGTAGGCATCTGTACCAGTTCCACTGCTTTGACATGCATGCAACCATAAATTCCATTAAGTTTTTGTATGTGCATCAACTGATGTTATCATATATAAAGAATTAAAGATTGAAAAGATAAGGTTTGGCTAACATATCAGGAGTGAAATCTTCTGCTTTTGTCCCTGTCTCCAATCCAATCAAAACCATTGCATCCCATCCCATCCCATCCCATATATTTTTTTACTATATTGAAATTTATAAAGTAATATAAATTTAGTTCTTTTTTTATTTATTAAACCCATCACTCATAAAATATCTTGTATGAATCGTCACAAAGCATGCATGTTCCCATCGCATTTATAATTTTAATTAGAAACTAATTTATCAATTAAAATTTGTCCTAATCCTATCGAGTGTTGCCCATACATTAAATGCATGAATAGGCTCGACTTATTACACGAAACACACTGGATTGCTCTATGGCGATATGCAACAAATGAGAACATGCTAACACATGCTCTCTTGTCCAAGACATTAAATCAACAATTATTGTACATATTATATAACCCAAACTCATGTTATTAACAAATTAATTAATTTACTGCAACACAGTAGTTAGAACACAGTCAGATGAACAAAACAACACTAATTGAGATACAATACAAACCAAAAAACCAAAAAAAAAAAAAAACAAAACCAAAAATATAAAAGAATAAAATTAAATTTCATGTAAAAACCCTACAACTGCTTCTGTTGCTACCACAAGAATTTTGTTTTTGCTTTTTCTCTCAATTGGAATTGTCAAGTGCACCAGAAGGGTCCATCTCGTATTTATCATCTCTTCTGTTTTCGATCTGCGGGACCACCTGTAAATAAATCCCGTTAGTCCTTGATGAGATTTAGATTGTCATATAATTTATAATGCATATATTAATAATATTGGAACACTACCTGATCCTGTGATGAATTGTGCGTCTGATAGGGCTCTCTTCTTGTTCTCTTGTCATTTCCAGATCTTGGACCAACAATAGGATCAGGTGCTGAAACGAAGAGAAAGTCAGTCAAAGATAATGTACTAAGAGTTACCGTCTTACGCAAACTAAAATAAAGTGCACACTAAAACTTCGACAACACAGCGCAACACAAATATCAACAGACAAGTTCGAGACTACAGGTTCACAAATTAATTACAACATATTATTCATATTGTCGCATAGATATCTTTATAAGTCAAAAAATTTTCGTTGCTTTACTTTCGTGAAAAAGCAGTCGTCGAACCTAGGACAAGATTTCGGGTATTCCCCCAAACAGAGTTTAGGTCTAAACAAACTTGGTGAAACTCATTTTCAACAAATTACGACCACCAAAAACTTGCACGCGGAGTTAAACTCTCTATCAAACCCAAACAAAATTAGACATCAATCCCATGAAACCTAATTCAAGTGTAAAACACGTCGAAAGATATCGTTTATCTGACTCTGATGTCTTGTAAAACTATCGACAGTCTATAAAATGAATGGCAAAGGCTTATGTGTAAGTTTCATCCAAGAAAATTGGTAATTTTAAATCATCAAATCAAAACTGGGGATTTGATATATGTTATACGTATCCGTGAACAATATAAATGTAAGTACCTAATCCTGAGGCTGAGTTGACGTTCTTTTTTCTTCTTTGGGTTTTCAAATCTAAGGTTGAGTCCGAGGTATCCGGCAAGTAACGATCGAGACGGAGAAGACGGTTGTTGTTTTCAAGCATTGTACGAACGAACGAAGCCTCCATTGAATTCAAGAAGTGCACATGCTTCTCGTTCGTCCAGGGCCCCGAAAAGATGCTCCTATTTGTATTCATTTTTCACCGGAAAACCGCTTGTTCGCCCGAAAACTCCTTTGTGGGTTTTGGTAATACTAGTGTCGCCTAAGCAATCGCGTTGTCAAATGTAAATGAAATTTCTTGCTTTGGCGGTTTCGAGGGTTTAATGGAGAGGGCTGGCGTGGAGGGTAGTGGCTCCTCTTTCTCAAAGCTTTGGATAACGTACTTGTGGGGAGAGTTTGAAGCATACTCGCTTTATTTATATTTTTCAAACTAGACTTTTCTTTTCTTTTTATTATTAAATTCTTTATCGTCAAAAATAAAAAATAAAAATACACTCATTTAATTTTATCATAAAATGGAAACCTTTATTAAAATATTTTATCATAATTTTTATTTTTAAATATAATACAATTATATATTTGTTTTTTTATTTTAATGTAAATCTTTCAAAACTTTTATAGTACTTTTATTGATTTTATATTTTGAACAAGGTGGTGCGACTTCTAATTCATATTTATTGTCAAATTAAATTATTAATAAATAATAAAAATGTGATTAATAAATATTAGCTTTCAATAGATTAAAGGGAATGTTTATTAAATATCTTAATTATATAATTTAAAGAAAATAATTTTAAATATATTTTTAATTGAATCAATTAGATAACTCATAATTTGATTGACTTAAATATATATATTTTAAAAAATTAAAATATACTTGAAATACGTGTGTTTTCATATTTATGTGGGACGCATTAGTGTCTCCGATGTGTAGTGGGCAAGCAGTAATGGTTGGCCCGCTTGGACCATGGGCACATATAAAATGTCAAGGTTCCATGATTCATATCGTCTGAGATGGAGAACGGGAGCGAGTATGAATATTTTAATGTAAGCGCGCGTGTAGGATTTCCATTCAAACTGGGTAAAAATATCTGCGGCTCATAGACCAAATTTTCTAATCTGGAAGATATTTTTATAGATCGAATCATCAAAGAAGAATCCTTAGATCATAAAAATAAAGAAAACGAAAAAGAAAAACAAGGTAGAAAAAAAAAATCTTGGGGAGTGATATGAGATGCTGACCGTTGTCCAGATACCAGTTTGATTTTTCTACTTTTGTTGGACGTTTGTAATGACCCTTTTATCCATTCCAATTTCCATTCTATTGGTCGAAGTCTAAGAAAAGTATCCATGGACCATTCCTTCAGAATACTTGTGATAATGGACCATTTCTACACACGCGCACACACACACGGCTGCATCCTCAACAGTAATAATTTTTCTAATTCGAAATCATAGAAAATGGTGCTCTGGAAAATTGTTTTTCAGATTCTTTTATTCCGCTAAGCAATTTTACTTTTGTAATATGCTTCTTCTTCAAATACGTAATACTGTTTTGCATAATTTTATTTTTATCTATAAAAAATTTATTTCTCATATGCCTAGAATATGTTTAGGAATTAAATTGAGGTATTATAATTTTTAGTATATAATTATTGCAAAATAAAATTATTAACTATTAAATATGAGTAGGTGAATATGATTAAAAATGTCTGTTATTAAGTATACGCACGCACACACACACTGGTTTGAATTTAAGTAGAAACATCACATTTATCAACATAAAAAGTATTCAAATTTTAATTATATCTTTATATTTGCAATTTATAACTTTTGTTTAAGAAATGAGGTGTTGTAATAAATTTTGAGTTGCAATTGTAAACTGGGAGATAAAAGAAAATTTTAAGATTCAATTCTATTTAAATTTAGGGTCTCTATGAAATTAAACCATGTTGGCAATAACTTGACAAAAAAGATATATTATTTAACATAAAAATAGAGATAATATCACTTTGGAGTTATAATTATTGTGACATAGTATTACGAAATAGTAAATGTCATTAAAAAAATATAAATTAATATTATCGAATGTTATTTCTAATTTTGCATTCAAAATTACCAAACACAAATGATGGATGAAAGAGCCATTGGATTCCCTATCGAAAAGGACTAAATGCACCAACAGAATTTCATGTGAATACACAGTCCACCGCCGTTTGTTTATGAATTTTCTTCTGATTGAAATAAAAGATGTATTTAATGATCTAACTCAACTGCCGCAAACAATTTCTCTCCATGTGGTAACATGATTGCACCTAATTTTTATGTTTGCAATCAATTGTAGCAAATGCAACGAATGAACTTAGTGAATTTTGTAGTAAATAATAAAGGATTCGAAACGCACAAGCTGGAGAGATTGATTGAACGAGAAATATGAACATCAATGAGCACATTCATACAACACTTCTACTAAATGTACTTGGCCCCTGTGTATATAGTTTGTGGTTCTCCTAACCTAAAAATGTTGCCACAAATGTTAGTCATTAATATCATTAATTAATTTCATTTCAATTTTTGAGTGGAAAAATTATAAATTGCATAATGTTTATATGTTTTAGATGCTTTTCTTCCATTTAGGATGTCATTTTTCGTCACCGTACTTGAATCAAACTTGTGGTGCGAGTCAAAAATGAAAAATATGTGGCCTTAATCATTAAAACCGTCGACATTTCCATTTTTAAGTAATAAAATTATGCATAATTAATTTTATATGTTTTGCGCAAATGCTTTTCTTAATTTGTTACTTTAGTTTCATGGTACTACCAATTCCAAGTTATTGGAGGATTATCTTACTCCCACTCGAATCCCTTATTTTCTTTCAAAGGGAGATAAGGAAGCGGTTTAACTGTCTTGTAATATTTGAAATTGAGAAGATGAGAGCGAGGAAAAATAATTTTTTACTTAAAAATTCGATGGATTTATAAGTTCAAAATAAATAAGCTTTTTCAATTAGATTATTTTTTCAAATAAAATAACCTAATGCAAACTGAACAAATATGTTAAGAAAATTGATACTAGTCATCACTCAAAACCCTAATCAAATAAAATTCTCTTGTCATCTCAACTTCATAATTACCATTTCGAGGGGCTCTGAATTGCGGCTGGTTATTATTAATGTCAACATTTTTAGTTTGAATTACCTGCCTTAAATAGGAGTGTATTTACGTTTAATTTAAGATAATAATTGATAACATATTAGAGAATATTTTAGATTTAAGCACATTTAAATTTATATTCACTTGTTTTCGAACTCGAAAGTGTACATGTGGTAGGACGGAATTTAAGAGGTGTAGAACCCAAAAAAAAAAAAAAAAATTATGTCTATCAAGTGCTATTGTGGTGAAGAATACAAAATTTATTAAAAATATTTAGTTATCTATTTCATAATGGTTAATCGTACATATAAAAAGGTATATAATTCTAAAAAGTAAAAAAGTGCATGATAAAACACAAAATACACAATCTTTCTTTCTTTTCCAATACATATTACACAGATATAAATCAGCCCAACATGATGTAAGCGGGATTGAATCCCAAATCTTGTATCACAACACATGAACATGTTGGGTATACTTTTTTCTTTTTATATAAATAAAAAGTCATTAGAGTAAGTGTGTTTATTTCCTACTTAGTTTTGATTCTCTTTGTTATTTTGTTTAATTTTGTTTAATTTTTTTATTTTTTGACACAATAATGTTATTAAAAAGAAGTAGAAGAGCAAAAAAGAGTGAAAGAGTAAAAAATTGTGAGAAAGAAATGTGACAGAGAAGTGAACAAAAGAAGAAAGAAAAGGTTGTATTTTTTTTTTTGTACACAATTTTGATCACACGTCTTTTTTTAAGTTATTAACTATTGAATCAAGTTAAAATTTGATTTAGGAATTTCTAAAATCATGTTTTACAATTTAACGGTAGAGATGAGTTTTGTATTTTATATCATCAGTTTTAAGTTGTTAATAGTAGTTGACAAATGTAGATTTTTTTCATTGTATAACTTTTATCAAATCTTTGATTTAGACTTTATTAGATTGCCATAAAATTTGGATAGAATGTTCTTAAAACTTATTTTTATAATTTGAATAGTAGAAATAATGTTTTGTATACTACAGCTGTAGTTTTTGAGCCAAGAATAGAAGCTTAATTTTAAATAAATTTTCTTCGTACTTTCTAATTTGTTACTTCTTTATTGTTGATTATTTTTTTTCATTTGTTACTTGATTTGTGACTATTTAAAAGAATATTTTGTAAGACTCTTTTGATATAGTGAAGTTTTATGATAGACTTAAAGTGTCATAATTTTTATTCTTAATTGAAAGAAATTTTTCACATAAAAATTTTGGTATTTTTTGATTTATGACTTGTATTGATTGATTTTTATTTTTTTATCTATTATACTTACTATCACACATTATTATTGCCCTAAAATTTGCGTATTCCTAATACATTCAAGTAAAGAGAAAAATTTTGATTGAATTTTTACTTCATTGTATTATTTGAGTTTGCATTAATTTTGGTTCTTCTTTTTCAAAAGAACAAAAATTCCGAAAGTTTATTTTGTTTAAAGAAATACAACATTAATTTTAAAACCTAAGCAACGGGATGCATGCATTGATAATCAAGTAATCACGAATCAAATTGCATCATCGATCTGAACACTGTGCAAAACCATGGTCTCGACAGTCATTCCATGTCCGAGCCCAAGCAGAACTCCCCCGATCCATCTCCAGTAGTCGTTTTTCCTTCTGAAAGATTTCTTTCTCATTTCATCCAACACAAACAACACACAAGCACCCGCTACATTTCCATACTCAGCTAGCACGTCTTGTAACATCAAGTTCATCTTTTTCTAGTGCAAGTTTCCCTTGAATCCCACCGAGAATTGCACGCCCACCAGCATGAACCACCCACAACAGTGAGTTCCAATCCTTGATGTTAACTCCATTTGACCTAAACGCTTCACCAAGACTTTTCTCAAATGAGTTGAAACAGACCCATTTCAAGTAAGAATCCTTCAAAATCGCGCTCTGAATTGGGATTCTTCGTTGCCTGGCGCAAGCAAGGTGAAATATTGAACGTTCAATAGATAAATCCGGGCCTGCACCGATTGTTACAGCCCCTGCAACATCAACAGACGGTGATTGCCACACGAGACAACCCAATTGATTTTATTACGGGGCACGAAAAGTCATGACAGTTATATCAGCGCACGTCACCAGCACGCGTGAACCTGCGTTGTTTTCCTGCAATATCTTTTTCCCAATCTGAGCAGAGTTCCACCCCCGTAACAGTCCTATAACATTAGACGATTAACTGTGGGTAGGAGATCAAGGAGATTGGCTAGCTGATAGTCTGCACGGGTTACGTGTAAACCTGAGGTTGTGCTGAATAGGTGTGAAATTCTTGGTTTGTGTAGACCGCATTCTTTAATGACTTCCAATGCTGCTTTTTCACCAATTTTTGGTACCTCTTCAATCACAATTTCCTGGTGGTCGTCGAGAGAAGGAGCCTGGTAGGTTCTTATGTTTGGCTTCTCTTGCGGTATCTCTTCAGTTAAGTGCAGGTAACGTTTCCTAATCATTGTCTTTCGACCTTCAAGATTTTTATAGAACACATACAAAATTCATCTTAGAGATTGCCCATAACTTTTAGTTCTTCAATTTATTTACATGCAAAAACAAATTGAAACCCTCTCTTTTTCAAATACATATATGTAGCTATCAAAAGAAATGAGAATATCTAGAAAATGCAATTACAATAATATAATCCCGAGTTATTTCACAATCATTATTAAAGGAAACACGACACGACACGACACTTTATTTAAAATATTTAATAGTAACTGTTACTATAATCTTAGGAATTTTTGTTAATTATTTTTCAGTGCTTGTTTTCCTTTTTATTAAGTATATGTAATTGATTGTGTATGCATGTAGTGGGTTACTTTTACATGTTCAGTATGCTTTCTTTTTTTTTTTAGAAGTGGTCACTTTTCTATGTTCTGCATGTTGTCTTTTTCGTTTAGAGCGTGCAATTGATTATGCAGGTAGTGTGGTTATGTTTCCATTGTATTTTAAAAGGAAAGATGAATAAAAAGACATCATTGATTTTCCTCCAAATTAATTACAGTAAATTACATTATTAACAATCTCCTTGAGAGCTATTTGACGGTAGGAACAATGCACCGCCACGGCAGAGGTCGAGTGAGAGCTCACCAACTTCGAGCTTGTATGTATGCTTACAAATGAGTTCGAATTTTTTCTTCAGCTTTGTTTTGTGCTCGAACTTGGTAACTCCAAGAAGGTAATCAGATAGTCAGCCTAGCAGTAACAATTCACAGTTGCAGTGCGGATGCCCAACACGTGACTGGACCTTGAGCTCGATGCATTTTTTCTAATTTCCTCCATGGATGCCATTGGAAAGCACTACTTCACGAGGGTTAATTAGCTAGCTCTAAATACGAAGGACCAACAGACTGATTTATATAGGAGAGAGCTAAGCAGCTTCAACTAAGTAACCCTGTATATATTTAATATTGAATCGATGATACCTAATAATGCTACACTACTTTCCACATCAAGAGCGACCTTTTTTAATAGTTTAATCCCATCTGATGTTGTCATTGCCGGCAAAATATTGGAATATACAAATAATATTACTATGACAGGCAATTATATACTTTTTATTTTACTAAGTTTGAATTAAAGAAAATACTGAAACGAAGAGTGAATTGGATGATGTAACTGATGAAAGATACTTTTTATCAAAGTTAAGTTTGATGATATAACTTCATCAAATCTTACTTACCATTTGACAGTGTAAATACTATATATATAGAGAGACACACACATTATTAATACAAATTAATGTGGTAATATAATATTAAACAAGAGCGGGTGATAGTACTAAAATATTTATTTTCTATTTATTCATCCAATTTTATGACAGTATTTGTATCAATAAATTTTATATAGTTAGTTTGTATATAGAGTGTTACCTAATATGATATATATTAATATCATATAGTGTTCCCATTTTACCAAAAAAAAAACAAAACAAAAAAAAAAAAAAAAAGAAAAAGAAAAAGTGAAATTTAGACCCTGAAAATTTGATCAACTAAGCCAAAAAATACCCATTTTCATTATTATTCATTGATATATTTTTTTTAAAATTTTAGACATTTTCAATATTTCACTTTGAAAACTAACTGTGTCATTATGTAGATCACAAAATTTAAAATCTGATTACATTGATAAGAATCAAATTAGATGCCCGGAAGAACCGATTAAAAATGATAAAACTAACTATTTTTATTTTGTGGGATTAAAATATTGTTTCGACCAAATTTTAATGTGCTAAATATTTTTTTTTAAATGAGATTATTAGTATGTCGTATTTATATTAGAATGTTATATTAAATGCATAATTCTAAAATATAATGGATAATCTGATGTTGTATTTATACTAGAATATTGTGTAAGATCATCCATTGTATTTATATTAGAATATTGCATTATGCATAGTGTTATCCATTGAAATACAGAATACAGCAATGTATCATCAATCGGCTAACTCAATTTTTCCATAACCGTCTCTGGTTGGTTCAATAAAACCCAAACCATTCGATGTATGAAAAACAAAAATCTTACTTGCACTTTTGCCAAATAGGTGATATGCCTAGATATCACGTAAAAATCGAGGGGGTTTATCGGTATTTTGTCTTAAATATTAACCGATAATATAGAAGCTTTCTTTGGAAGCAATTGTGTAACAAAATTACGTCGTTTTGATTGAATCAAAATGACATTGTATTTGTCACAATTGCTGTCGACTTAACAAAATAATGAAATGACTAAACTACTTTATATTAACGACATTGTTTTAATTGACGTTTAAATCAAGAGACTTAATTGACATTGTCAAACGTGTTTAGATATTAAGTGATGATTTTTAAATATATCAAGAAATTTTTTATCTAATGTCAAAAGTTATGTTATTTATAAGTGATTGAGATGCCATGCTCATCTAATTTTTTACCAAGTTTCTGATAATTTAATGATATTTGTTAGTAGTTGGTATTAATTTGCCGGCTCGAAATCTCACGAGATTACAAAATGATTATGAGGTTTAGTCACACTTTTAAATTTAAGAGATAAGATTTCATTTAATTATTTTTTTTCCCTTTTAAAGTTAATTTTATTTTACCGTCGGTGCCTTTTCACCGCCTTTTGTTTTTCTTTCCTTAGCAAAGCTTCGACGACTAGAGTTGTTGCTTACAGAACAGCAAGCTAAAATTGGCGTTAGAACGAAACTTGTTCTTCCTTTCGTCAATCCTATTGTAGCAGCTCCATAATTTTTCTTCGTTTTTCTAATTCCACTGCAGCAAATTGAGAAATTATTGCTACAGGTATGAAGCTTTCATTTTTATAGCAGCTATAAAATTAATAAAGAAATCTTTAAACCATTGTTTTAACCTGTTTAATGAAATTTCCCATAAATTAAATAATTATTTACAAATGCATATAAACTTTATTAAATAAAACATGATTTGAATGCTTAAATTATATATTTAGTGCAATAATTTTTGTTTTAAAACATCATTTTGCTTCTAGTTACAACACAAACATTCCATCTTTGTTTTCGTTGTTCAGCATTGCTCTTCTACAACGTCAGATTTTTCTTTCATAAAGTGAGCAACAACAAGACTGAATTGTTCTGGTATCATAGTAACCCAAGAAATATAT
>JAWDEX010197820.1:0-11890 GCA_035221805.1 Trichilia hirta
AAAAAGAGAAAAGACAAAGCAAACGGTGGATATTTATAGGCAATTGTCCAGCACTCAAGCGTCACGAAGCTTCCGAAGAGTCACGAAATGAACGATCAGGGAGGTGTCACATTCTGTAATGTTGAAAAGGTACCCTCAAATGTCGCGCTCTCTCAGTGGTAACCAATAGAATGACTACACGTGGCTACGTAACTCTCTACACATAAACGGTGCATTTAAGTCCAGTTTTTTTGAGATACAGCTAATCGAAATCAAAGCGGCTACATTCAATAAAGACCGTTGGTGACCAGTACTGTTATAATTTTCGGGTCAAAATTTTAAATCACCTCGGCCTGAATAGTCACTTTAAGTTTTCACTCTCGTCTCGCGACAGTAGAAACTTGAGGGACTTATATTGATGATATTTGTCGATCCAAGACTGATTCCTGGCTAAAGTATTTCCGACCCCAAACTTCGCTAATCAGAAAGCTTAGCCCAGAATGATCACCTCAATATTTTAACACCCACCTTAATTACCGAGGCATTCCCTTCTTGATTGCCAGGGCGACCCCATGTCTCTTTCAAAAATGAGAGTTGAGGATGGGATCGACAAATACACTATTCGAGTAACTATTCAGACATCCCGTCATATTAGGTAGTACCTTACACGACAAGTTATAGGCACTCATTATTAGACCAAACCTAACGTAAAGGAGTGGTGAAAAGTGGTGAAAAGATTGACTCAACCACCATACATATTCTTATCAAATCAAACTCCCGTTTTCCGATGCTCACACGTGCAGAAGCTCTATAAAAGGTGATGGCTATGCATAAAGCAAGATTCGGATTCTTTTTTTTTCGGCTGGACCTTATTCTTCTCCTAACTTGGAAATTTTTAGAGAGGGCTACCCTTGAGCAGTTAAGAGATAACTACTGCACTCATAAACTTTTTTTAAGCCCAATCTCCTGGATTGGTAAAACACTCAAATAGTCGTAATATCTCTCTTTTCATTTGGCCCTGTAATATTTCACTAATTTGAGTGTCGAAATTTATTTCCCGGTAATATGACTTCACTCCTAACTCCCTTTTCTGTAATTTGAAATAGTCTATGAGAAATTTCTACGTTGATTGCAACAATAAATCTGTATAATATGTTGAATCTTTCTTCTCTAAAAAATTTGGACATCAACACTATTATACATTTCCTGCCAACCTAAGAGAGCTCGAGCATAATACATACAGAAGCATTTGCTCACCACGCTTGTTTAAATAGTATAATACAATTCACAGGCTTGCAATCACCCATGATTTATAAGGAGTCCCAATGACTGTAAAGAAAATAATTGACACCAAAAGCAAATTTTGATTATTAGATGATTATGTACATATGTTTAAAGCATTAAAGTCGGGGCACACTTTATGATAAATATGAGGGGAAAAATACAGAGACTAAAAAATACAAATGAAAATCCCAAGGACGATGTTAAAAGACATGATGAACTGCACAGAAAGAGAGCACCAAAGAGATTTGTATGAGACTAGAAATTAAGAGGTACCCATCATCAAAGAATCTCTAATTCCAAATTCATTAGCTTATAATTACGCTAAACTTAAGTTAGAAATAGCTAGGTTCAACTTAGCATTAAAAAATTATAAACTCCCAGCTAAAATATAATTACTCTGTAGACCCAAAACCATTATAAAAGTGACCATTAAACAATTTAAATAAATGTGAAGGTTTACCGGTGTTAAATTATGGTGGTGAGAATCAATGCAGTAAGGTAAACATTGTTAATTATCAAGAAGAAAATCATTCATAAAAAAATTGGGCAAAATTTTATTGGCAGCCTTTTCATATAGACAGATCGAATTGGCTGTTAATACATTATAAACAGACCAAGGCAAAAATAAAAAGATTGTATTTTTCAACTTAAGACACGCATGCATGTAACAAGAAAATACCCACCGACAGAACCGGAAAATAAATATTTCCAGGATGAAATATGCATATCCGTGTGCTGGGAAACAAAGTAATTTCAGGCTGAAATATACATACACATTCGTACCAGTGAACTAGTAAAGAGGGAAAAAGATCTGAAGAGAGATTCTCTAGTTTTGGCGTGAAAAGGGTGAGGGTATTTAAATGGATAAAAAGAATGTGACAAAATAAGGAAAACAAGGACACGTGGTGTTGTTCCAACTCGTGCACACGTAATAGATGATGAATTGTAGAATAGAAAGTCAGAGACGTTTTCTTTGAACATGGTTCCGTGTTGGTCACTATCTTTGTGCGGTAGACAGATCGCTTTGTGATTCTGTTTTTCCTCAATTGGCCTTAGATATTTTGTTATTATTCTTTGTTTACTATCAGTTATATTATTTATTCTAATAGTGTAAGCAAATATAAGGATGTCGTTGGGGTAAATTCCAGGTATCTAAAATTAATGGTATGTGATTAGAAGAGTATAAAATTATAAATAATATATTAAAAATACAAAAATTTTATGCCTATATAGGCAAAGGTTAAACTTAACACATATGTATGTCCAAAATGTCATTCAGAAAGGTAATGCTATCTATCTTCATTATTGGGATTTTGTTGTTTTTATTGATAAAAGGGAAAAATGTAAAGGCCTGTCACTCTATATGAACAATGAAAATAACGACCCATGTGACAAATAAAAGAAAAAGGAAAGTAGGGACATAAAATAATATACAAATTCGTGAGATTAGGTAAATATAGTATAGAATGGATATATTAGAAACTGTTTATATATAAATATAAATATTAAAACTCAAAACATAAAATTTAAGTTTTAAATTTCAAAATAAATATGTAAACAGTGATATAATTAATGTACGGATACATTAATAACTGTAGCAACCAAATTCTGTTTCTTAAAATTTGAACGTCTCTTCTGTCTACCTGTAATTTTTTTGTACAAGTTTGAATGTGAACCATTTTCTGTGTAAAATTCATAATCTCTCCTAATTAATTAACGTTAAATTTGCAATTCCATCTCATACAGTGGTTAGTGTTTTACTAATCCCTTCAAACGGATGGAACTTTGGATATATATGGAAAGATGTGTGCGCGTGCCAGAAAGGTACTAATTTGACCTTAGATGGTGACACAAACTCTCTTGTCTGAATACGTAATGTTGTGATTTGAAAACAAGGAACTGACGAAGTGGAAGTCACATTGCTTGGGTCCCACCATTTGCAGACGAAAGCCAAGAGTTGCAGAAGCACTCTTTGGGCCCAAAGCGCTTGAGCAAGGCTACTTGGTTTTGCATTTTAACTTTTGGTCTTGGATGACGCTATGATATCATTTATTTATTTATTTAAAAAGAGTTGTTATAAAAGAATGCAATTTTGGATGTGAGAGTGCTTTCAAAATATGTAATTAAGCCTGCTTTTACTTAATTACAATTGATATACTTTTTTTTAATAAAAATAATTAAATTATTTCTTAGCAAAACGTATAATATTTTGAGATAATTATTTGGTTAAAAAATTATAAAACAAAGGATTTTTATACCTTTTAAACTTTTATGTTTAGTTAAAATTTATGCATATAATTATAAAAATTGTTGTAAAATAAAAAATTTATTTAAGTTGTAATGTAAAAACTTTATGTTCTAACATTCACACAAACGTGTTACATACATACTAAATGTAATAAATAGTCCTATGCTATTTATTCCAAATTGTATATTAAATAATGAAGTGATATATATTCATTGAATAGTTAAAAAATATAATAAATAATTTTAAAAGTATAAAAATTTATTTTTTAATAAATACATGTCAACACACTTATCACATTATTTGAAATATATTTTAAAATAAGTATCAAATATATTATTGTATCAAACCCAAAATTGCAGCCAAGATCAACCAAAAATGATCTATTTTAGGCATATAATTTTATTTTTAAACTTTATAATCTAAAATGCATCTATTTAATTAAGAGGACTAGACTCTACAAACTAAACTTAGTTGATACTTGCGAGTAATAATTTATTTTTTATAATAAAATCATATAAATATTCTGGTGTGAAAACAAGGCTTGGCTTGGAGTGTTGGCATTGATGGTTGGATAATTATTATCCCTAATTTTGAAAGTTTGGTTTTGATAACAATCAAGTAAAGTTGATAAAACTAATATGTGCAAGTAGGTTATAGGTATGTATTAAGCACTTCCAAATAAATCAACCAAAGTATAATTGAAAACACATAAAAAAAACTTTCATGAAAATCACATACGGCTTTGGATTTGATTATGATTGCTTTGAATTAATTATTAATAATGTTTTTATATTATTACGAAATGCTAACATCATCATCTCATCATGGTGGTTGAGTTTGTATTACCTCATTTAAGATTCACATTCCAATTATTTTTGCTTCCTATTAATGGTAAGTTATGTATAATAATTACGTTGCACCCACTGAGTATAGTCGAGTGATTTTATTTTGGAGGAGTATTTGTGCTAATCTTAGATTCAAACTTCTTAGAATATAAGAGTCTGGTATAGTCAGAGTTTTATTATGTACTTAGTATCACTGCAGTGTGATCCCTATACATGATCTTAATTGATTTAGAACAGGTGCTGTGTGATCTGCGGACACGTACCCCAAAAGAATGAGTACCTGACCCGTATATGGCCTGTCGCCGCAGTGATGGATGAGTATAGGAGTTTTCTCGTTATCCAAAAAAAAAAAATTACATTTCTAACGAAATAGGTGCAGATATTATCAAATATCCTTTCAAACTTAAGGAAAGGAATTCGAATTCCTTTTTACTTGATCAAAAAATTGGAGTTAAAATGTCGTCTTTGTTAAGCATAAAATTGAGAATTGGTGTATATATAATCAAGGTAATAAAAATAGAACCAATATAATTTAAGGTTTCAAGAAACAAGTACGGACCTTAATTTCTGAAATACTAATATAAGTGGGTGTTGTCACCGGCTTCTTTTTGCTCTAGCAACGTCGCTCCGCAATGTGCCGAATCCTTGACCCGACTAGCAATTCTCTCTTCCGCTATTACTCTGCATACCCGAGAGTTAGGGCTGTGACAGGTGTCTTGTACTATGGCAACACTAATACAATTAAGAATTTTGGTGTATAAGCAATCAATTTATGATTTACTAAACATAAAATTGTCATATTTTTTAAACAAGAGGTGTTAATTTTAATTTTTAAGTTCTCAAATAATAAATCAAATTAAACAAATACTGTGATTCCATATTAATCTAAATTGTACTTTTAACATAGTAAACAGATTGTCACCTGCAACTTGTTGCCATATAGGGTTCGGATTACTAATCGACTCACGTTATAGCTTCTGCGTGCATAATAAGCTTGACATAATTTCTCTTTATTGATAAGCTTTTCAATGGCAGCATCATTTTTTATTCTTTCCCCGTTCAATAAACTTGAGTTTCTTATAAAAATAAATATGTCACCGAAATCAAACAATGCATAAGAACATGAAAATTAATTGGTGGAAACCAATGGCCTCTTATATGTATACCATCTAGCTACCATAAGATATGCCCCCAAATTCGGAGCACTCAACAGAGCCAAAAGCCAGAAAAAATAGTGAAGATTGCCATAAATCAAGTTGCTCAGAATCCACCCAGGATTACCGTGCCTAGTGTTCAAATCTGCCACAATGTTGACGAGCTGTGTGCTCAAATAATTCCCCAATGCAGCAGTTGTTAGTGACAGAGCTGAGCACAAAGCTCCTCATTGCATCAGGAGCCTGCTCATAGAAGAACTCTAATTGACCAATAAAGGGAAAAACTTCAGCGCATCCTATAAGAAAGTATTGAGTCACCTACCAGATTGTTGACATTGGAATGTGCTTAAGCTCGTAGTAATTGTGTTTCCTTACTTCCCAAAGCCTCACAAGGCCTATTGCTATGCGTTGGAGTTGAGTGAATCCATTTTTGTGGCCTGTAAAACTATCTGAGAATGGTACAATAAGACGGTCGTAAATTGGTACCTAGAAGATGACACTGATTTTGTCAAAGAGGGAAAGTGAAGCTGAGTGGATTTCAAATGAATTGCCCATGTAAGGGTCCACTGTTTTGCCTTGCAGCACAAACAATGTGCCTATTTGACTGTATACAGCAGAAAAGGTTATGCCAGTTGCCCATGTTGGCAGTAATCTTATAATGGACTTTTACTCTACAACCTGAGTCACAGTGCGAAGTCTCCAAGAATTTACTGAGCCTTTTATACGAGCTGACGGAGTTTCCACAGCCGCTTTGTCTGGGAAACTGATAGATAAAGATAGCAATTAATTTTCAAACAAGCAAAAAAGTAGGCAAATGATTTGAGTAACGCGTATACATAGCATACCTCAACTGTTTTGTATGATCAAGCTTACGGCTTCCAGGGACAGCAGATTCCTCTTCAGCAGTTTCATACAGAAGAGACTTGTGAGCTGGTACTTGCATCTGAAATTTCCTAAAAGAAGCCACTAGAACCTGGCAAATGCGGGTCAATGTACTTCCTCCATACCTTTGTTGCCTATAAAGCCGAGAACCTGAAAAGAAATTTACAACAGCAATTGCCATTGCCACTGCTGGGATGCCAAAGCCCCAATCCCAGCCATTTGTATCCAAACAAAAAAAGAGGAAGCAACAAGGGCGCCAATGTCAATTAAAAATTAAAACCAACTGAAGAAAGAACTTTTCTTTTTCTTCTCTGCTTCATCAGAGTCATCAAATTGATCTGCACTAAAGGATGAGACACGGGGCTTAATTCCTCCAGTTCTCAGAGCTATTAGATAAAGTCTGTAAAAAACACATCAATTTGCAAGCTTGTTGGATGGCAAATATTCTTGTTGTCGCAAAGTGGTTTTAGTCCACGGACAGATGCTGACATTGTCAATATTGCCATGTCGTACAACATTTTCAAGTCGTTCTAAACTTATTATCCCAGAGGAAGCTGAAAACCATAGGTCTGATCTGAGAGTCTTACAATGACATAAATGATAGAGAAACAAGCATTTGTCCAATATCTTCCCAAGTAGGCATCACCTAGAAATGCCCCAGTCAATGGAATGACATAGCATGTCCCAGATCAATTTGTGACATTATTTATTACTTCAACATTTCTTATATTAAATAAAATTATAATAAATCTGAATAAGTGCTCAAATTATTTTTATGTTATTGAAATTTAACCAATATAATACAAGAGTAGAAAATTGTAACTCAACATTACTTGAATTTTTCCCTAAACAAGACCTTGGACAGCAAAGAATCTTCGCCATCAACATGAGGGCTTAAGAAATTTCGTTAGAATTCTACTAAATGTAACTACAAATATTTGTATTGAGAGTAAAAACTATCGTTGGGCTGCTGAATAAATAAAATTGTATAAAGGTTGCTTTCAAATGGTTAGTATTTAAATAAATAAACAAAAACATTCATGAAGTCAGGGACCTACTTGATATAAATAGACAAACTATTTTATTATTTAACAAATCATAAAACAGTGGAGATCTGGCTGTCATTACTTCCAACGAAAAAATGAGTGATGTTATAGATACCTTCAAATTCCTCATTAAACCCTTTTTTCTAAATATACATTATAAAAAAAATATTTAAAAATTTATTACTTCTAATAGCATCCACTTTAATTCTACAAATAATCTTATATTTTTATCTCCCAAAAATCTCCGTAACGTTACTCTTTCTCTCTTGAAATTTCTAAAATTTAATATAAATTTCTTGTACTGTCAAAAAAAAAAAAAAGGATCAACATTTTTTATTTGGATTCTATTTCATAATATCAAAAGGAGTTGTAAAAATTATTTGCACATTTATCATGTTATGCAAATAATTGCCTTTTCTTTTGATGTTGTAGTTTGTTTATATTTTTTTTTAATTTTTTAATTAATAATTTATTTTCACATTAGTTTAAATGCAAACTTTTATTTTTAGTATATTGTTATAAAACTTACACGATGGATCTCCAGTTTTAGTACAACTTCCATAAAATTAAATACAGAGATAAAATCCTGTTAATTGCATGACGTTAAAACAAAAAATGCTTTTGAATTTTTTTTTTTTTTTTTCCAGTTTTAGTTAAAAGGTTTAATTTAATCTTCTTTTTTAGTTGTTTAAGGCAAAGCCTTTCAAATTTTATTTTTCCTGCTCCTCATATTAAATTGGTAAACAACAGCTCTAAAATTGAAGATGCGGAGGTTTAGTAAGAATTTTACTTGTAGTATAATTATAATTAGGTTGAAACTGTTTTCTTTTCTTTTTCTTTTTTTTCTTTTTTTCTCTTATTCCTTACTTTAACCTTCTGTTTTTCAATCAAACCCAATTTTTTAACAACTCATTTGAAGTCAATTTTATTGCTGATCTTTAAGTTAAAGCATTTTAAATTTTATTTTTTAGTACTCCTCGTATTACATGCGTAACCAAGAGCTTTGAAGCTGAGAACGTGGAGGTTTAGTGAAAATTTTACTTTTAGTTTTAATTATAATGAAGTTAAAATTATAAATATAAAAATAAAGGGTTTACAAGAGTTTATATATATATAAATAAAGTAGGAAAAATATATATATTGATGACTTTTATCGATCTTATACTTTTTGTTCCCAATTGTTATTAAGTGGGCGATCTGACTCGGCTTCAATCACTTCGATATCTTGACTGCCATCTTGATTGCCAAGGCGACTCAATTTTAATATTTTAAAAACGAGAGAATCAAATGAGAGAAACTGGCGCATTTTTTAAAAAATAGCCTGAACGTCCCATCATATCAAGAGGCATCTTGTCCTACAAATTGCAGGTATTTATTGCACTGCTTTAGTCCGATATAAGCGAGTGGTAAAAGGATCTGCCGAATGACTGTACTGTATTCTGTCTAATCAAACTTCTATTTTCTAATGCTCACACATTCAAAGGTCTTATAAATGGTAAAATCGTTACATGAAAAGAGGAGAGAGGGATCTTTTTCCACCCTTGAGAGAGATAAATAGAGTTCAACTAGCGAGGACCAGCCCACAATATAAACATTTTTGACCCTATATCCTAGGTCAGTAAATAACTTAAATACTTCTAATTCATTCTCTCTTTAACTTGGCCTTTGATAATCCACTGACTTGAGCGTCGCAGTTTATATGCCAATAATCCAGCTTCATTCTTAGCTCGTTCTTTCTGATTTTAGGTAGTCCCCTAAGAGTTGTTGACTGGAGTTAAAAAATAGTTTTTGCTGCCTTTACATCAACTACAATAGTGAAGTCTGTGTGGTGGGCTAAGTTTTTCTCCTGAAAAAAATTTAGGCATTAATAGTTGGCGTCGTTTGTGAGAAATAAGCTACAAGCCTGAATAGAAAACTTAAAAAGTGTTCTGTGTGAACAATTACAGAGCATAATCGCAATCGTCTTTCTAAAAAAGTGCAAATAGAGAAGGTTAAGAGCCCTGTCAGTATTGACAAAAAGGGACTGCTACAAAACCATTTGACGAGAATAAGGTACAGGATTATCCTATTGCAGGTCCGACCAAGTAAGCGACTATTAGAATTGAAGGATGTGGGTCATTCCAGATAGAATGAGAGCCAACGGAGCATAAAAATGCAAGAAAAATGGATAACTAAAAGATATTTGTGTTGGAACTTAAAAATCAACTGTTAAAAAGGGAGGCTGTGAGGTTAAGAATGTTGGTACAGTGATAACAAGGCAAAGGGGAACACCAAACCATACTAGAAGTCTCAGAGGTAAGGGTCGACTATCCTCAAGAAAAAAAGGGTCGAAAAGCTCAGTACTCAACCAGGAAAATTACTACCAAGAACACTTGTTTCACCAGTCTGCAAAAAAGAAAAGGAAAAGTTAATACCTGCGAAGGAACAAGAATGGATGGTGGCAATGAACCAATGATATTCATTACTCTTTGCAGTCCTAAAATAGACCCAAGAATTACCATCAAACTAACGCATAAGACGGTGGACCTGCGGTCATAACTTGATGAGATCAAGTCGTGAGATTACAGTACCCGTCTTACTAACCCGCAGATAAAAACTTGTGTCAGAAAGATACTAGAGAAAATTAGGATCGGGGGAACAAAGGCGAGTTTACTGAGGAACGTGGCAAAAAGTTCGAGGCAAAGAAATGCAATGACTCCCCTTTCACTAGGAATATACTGGAATTAACCATCCCTAAAAAATTTAAGATGTCGCAAATCACGCCCTATATAGGGAAGACAGACCCTACACTGCATTTGAACACCTTCAAAAAAATGATGTATATTCAAAGGTTGAGCGAGCCCCAGATATGTCTATTATTTCTGTTAACATTAGAAGGGCAACCCAAAATATGGTTCAAAAGCCTCCCAAAAGTTACTATTAAAAATTTTTGGCAACTAGGCCTAAGCTTTGTGGAAGAGTTTCGAGGCACTGTTGAGATCTCACGTAATACCAGCACTCTCTTCTTATTACGGCAAGGTCCTATTGAGAGCCTTTAAAATTTTGTGTCAAGATATCACGAGAAAGTAATACAATTAGGGGCTTTTCACCACCCATTGGCATTGAAAGAATTGAGAAAAGGGTTCCGAGCGGAGAGAGAATGGTATGCTATTAACAAGCAATCAATTACCACATATGAAGCCATCCAAAGAGAGCTGTTTGACAAAATAGATATAGAGGACCAGGTATTCCTGAGAAAGCAAGAGAAAAAGGTGAACTACCCCGAGCAAAATGATAGGAAATCTTTCCTGAGAAGAGATTTGAGGAACCGTGAGTATACCGATTGGAAGGACAGGGGTAACAGGTACTCTCAACAGTCTCGATAAAGAGACATAGTAAAAAAGCCTGCCTCAGATAGAGATCAACATCAAATAGCTCATGAGGGCAAAAGGAGTTTCGTTTAGTTGAATGTTCCCCTCTCGTAAGCTTTGCGCTATGTAAAAGACAACATGCTCTACGTGATAGAGCCGACCTTAATCAGGGCTGGGAAGGCTAACACTCTTGGCAGACAATTTTGTGATTACCACGGATGTTACGAGCATAGCATCGACAATTATTTTCATTTATGGGAACACATTAATCTTTTAGCAAAAAATAGATACCTTGATCAACTGCTTGCTAACCCTGAGGCCAAGAAGCGCCGTCAAGCCAAGAAGCACCAGACTATGATGATATCAGGTGGGCCTACCCTGGCGGAGAATTCAAACTGATCCAAAAAGAATTATTCTAGATACTCACTGTCGAATTCTAATAATAATTTCCACATCAAGAATGTTCGAGAGGCAAAGAAATCAAGGGTCGTATCGGTGCCAACAATATTTACCAGAGAAGATAAAGTAGGCGTGCATTACCTTCATAATGACGCCTTAGTAGTTGCAATGCGGATAGACGGAAAAGATGTCAACCGAATCCTCATTGACATAAGAAGTTCTGCTGACATTATTTTTAAAGACACCCTAGATGCATTGGGCATCGAGGATGTGAGGCTGGGGCATCTAAAATTCGCCTTATATAATTTTGGAAAATCCTGTGTTAGTATCTCTGCCAGTAACCATGAGAAATAAACCCCACTAGAAAATTATCATGATTAAATTTCAAGTAGTAGATTTACAGATGCCATACTCTATCATATTGGGTCGACCATTTCTCCGAACTACCGAAGTGGTGGAGAGTATTCATTATCTAAAGCTAAAGTTCTAGGTTAGTAATGAAGTTGGCATAGTACGAGAAAGCCAAAAGAAAGCACGATCATGTTTTGGAATCTCCTCCAGGCTCATCCACTGTATTTTTAAGAGTAATTGAGATCAGAAAAATAAAAATGCCGAGGACGATAGTTTATGGCAAGCAAAAACAAGTCAGCAAAAGAATAACAAAGCCCTGTCCAATAAGGACCCTACTATTAAAACTGTAAAA